>RJWT010010396.1:0-24205 GCA_004365215.1 Cuniculus paca
TTTTCAAGATCTGAGTCATGCTGTTCTGTCCCTTGAGCTGGTCGCCTATGCCAATTTAAGGACAGACAGGTGAAATTACTTTCTGCAGAGGGAGGGATCTTTACTCAGAGCTGAGAACATTCCTTCTCCCAGAATTGTGAATTTCCAGGCACAGGGATCAAGTGGGTCATGAAGAAGCCACTTCCTAGACTGGGAATAAGGAGGATGACCTTGAGCAACGCATAGCTTCCAGTGGCCGACAGTACGGGGGAGATAAAGTCAAGGAGAAACAAAAAAAACTGGAGCCCCACAGAGAATCCCAACAGCACACTGTCCACTCAAGGCGCCGAGCACTAGCATACAGAGCAATAGATTAGTGTCCCTGAGAGAAACAGCCCCTTGGTGAGGCTCTTCCAGAGACCAGAGCAAAAAACAGCACCATCCGTCAGACAGGAAGTTTTAAAGAAAATAGGGAACAGGTAGCTCCTTCCTGGAATTTCATTTCTGCACACTGGGACTTTATTCCTCCATGTGACATGCTAACCATTTCCTAGGACTCTCAGAATGTCCAGAAGATTCCCAAGAGAACAATGTGGCCCTGCTTTTAAACCCCAGTGCTTGATGCTGGCAAGAAACTTGGCTGAGTCACACCACCTCTCTGCTTCTCCCTGTCTACAAGAAGAGAGGTTAAAAAAAATCCCTGTCTTCCGTGTTTAGATAAGACGATGATCATGTACAATAATGGAGCACAAAGCACTTTGTATGCTGTCAAGTGCTTCACAAATATAAAGGATTATGAGTATTGTCTGATGACCTAGAATGTGTTCCTGCAGATTTGATATTACTATTTCTCTACCACCAGTTTGGAATCCTTTGAAAAATGAATTGGTTCTTAGAATTTAGTCTTATTTTCTCAGACATATTATTGCTTTGGCAAATTAAAATATTGGTCTAATACACACACACACACACACACACACACACAATCCACTGAACTGAACTGAGAGCTGGGCATTGTGCCAGCTTCTTTGTCACATGTTATTACATTCAACTCCTGTGACAACCACTTAAAAATAGACATTATTATTATTATTATTATTATTATAGCATTTATAAAAGTAGTAGTAGTTTGTAGACAGAATTTTAAGTAAGTTTCCGGGACTATTTCAAACATTTCAAACATTTAGTGGATATTGGTACTTTTTTTTTTTTTGGCACCAGGGATCAAACTCACAGCTTCGTGCTTACCAGGCAGGTGCTTACGCCACTGAGCTAGATCCCCAACCCTTGTCTTTTTGAGACAGAGTCTCACTATGCCATTCAGGCTGGCCTTGAGCTCACTTTGTAGACAAGACTGGTCTCGAACTCGCAATGATCTTCCTGTCTCAGCCTCCTGAGTGCTGGGATTACAGGTGTGTGCCACCAGGCCCGGCTATAATGATGACTCCATGAGGTGTGTAGCCTTATGATTCCTGTTTTACATCAGATAGAAGTAAAGTAATTTGCTCAAGGGCTCACAGCAAGTAAATGGCAGAATTGGGATAAGAACCCAGATTTTCTGGCTGAAAAGAGGAAATCTTAGTAAGATCACATTAGAGAGGTAGGTTTTGCTTTTTAATTTTTTAAAAAGTGTCTTGGTGACACAGATGAGCATCACCCTGTACTTGAAGAGATGGGATGGATGAGATGTGGAGCACTGCTGCTATTTCTCCTCTGCTTCCAAGAGGAGGTGCCAGAGGGCACCACATGAGCAGGGACAGGGATACTGGGTAATTGTCATGATGGTGTGAAACCTCAGGATGGGGGAAGGTTGCAAAGGGAAGTTACCCAGGGCACTTAAGTATACAGTGTCATGGGGAAATGGAGGTACAGCTGACACGGAGAAGGCAAGTGATCTGCTCAGGGCCATCCTGGTACCGAGTGACTATGACAGGATTTGAGCTCAGGATTTCAGTATTGGCCTGTAAGTCCATAACCACTTTTATAAAATGCCTGGTGGAACCACTACCTGATCCCTGACCAATTTACGCTCAAGTCCAACTTTTTACCATAATGACACTCCAGCAGTGTGCTTTGCTCCTGTCCTGTAGCTGCATCTGCTTTATTCTGCACACATCCTAAAGTGCCTCTAATTCTCCTGTGGAAGAAGTTGGCATCAGGGACATTCCCTGACGCTGGCACTGACCACATGGCAGGGATGGCTCAGATTCTATAATCTTCGCTGCCAGGGAACGCTTGAAATCGCTGGCACCGTGTCCCTTCCAGAGGAAGCATTGCAAACAAAACTCACAACAAAATCTCAGACCAAGTCATCCTCCCCTTCATAATGAACTGCTCTGCAGGAGAGGAAAGGGGGAAAAAGCTCATTAGGTTAATGGGAAATAAATGTCACTCTAAGAGTTCCCATTTTGAGCACAACGATTCAAATTTGGATAAAGATGGTGAATAATTAACCAATAAATCTAAATGATGTTTAGTGTTATTATAGGAAACTACATTCAAACCTCAGTTGTTTCACCATTTATCATAAATGCAAATTGTTCAGGGTTGTCGTTAAAAATTTATTGGCAAAGAATTCTCAAAGCACTATTAAAATATAATTTGAAAAACTTCTAAAGATAATCCAGCCACTTTACAGATGGGGAAACTGAGGCTTCAGTAAAAATATGGGTTAGACGGAAAATAAAAATATTTAATGTTTTAATAAAACAAAAATAAAATATTGGATTAAAATTATCCACCTTGTTTAAAGGAAACACACACACACACACAAAGACATGCACATTTGGAAAGGCTGAAAATGAATGGATGAGAAAGGTCTTCCAGTCAAACTAGGAAAAGAGAAACCACATAAAGTAGTCAAGCAGCCTGCCAAGGAAATAAAACAACATGAAACTTCAATACCCCTAAATATGCAGCCATATACTATGAGAAACTATAACAATTATTAACAAAATTTGGAAAAGCCACCATCATTAAACAGGCCAAAGGACTCTCTTAGTAACAGCTTAAGAAAATAAAATTAGAAACTAATGGAGGTGATTTTTTTAAACAAGATGGCTATCAGGGCTGGGGGTTTAGCTTAGCAGCACAAGCACCTGTCCTGCAAGCTCGAGGTCGTAAGTTCGAACCCTGGCACACACACACACACAAAAAAAAGATGGCTATGTATATTTAAACTTATCCTTTATGGTTTATAATTTTATATTTGCATGTCATATTCAAATGAAAATTAGAAAGCTTGATCTATTTGCCATGTGTAAAATCTTATGCCCCATAAACACCTACATTCTTTTCCATCTGGTAGCTTATTAAGCTTGACCATAAACTGAGAAAACAAAGAGATCTCATGGTTTCAAAGAAAAATATTAGGCATTCTAGCATGTTCTCCATCTGAAATGTCTTAAGTTAAAAATTAATATTAAAAGTTAATTCCAAACGTTAGTAAACTTAAAATGCACTTTATAAATCATCTTCAAGTCGAAGGAAGAAAGCACAAGAGATATGACCAAACTCTTAGCCTGTAAGGATGGCATTAATGCAGAGTGGAAGGGGAAGGTATTATCTTAAATATACAAATTTTTTATTTAAAAATAGTTTTACAGGATTCTAAAGAATTTTAATGGAATGAGAAATATTGAAAGTGCATTACATTTTTCAACATTGAAACTACAACAAAATATTAATGTAACAAAAAAAAACTAATGGAAAAGGAAATAGAAACCAATGAAAAGGAAAAAAAATAAAACAAAAGACTAACAGAAAAGAGGAGAAAGAAGAAATAATAATCGAGGAAAGCTGGTGCTTTCATAAGGTCCATAGACAAATCTCTAGCAAGTCTATCATTGACAAAATAATGTCAAAAGTAAACAATATTGTGATTTAAAAAGGTAACAATTTTATACAATAGAATTTTTAAAATCATGTGACAATGGTCTTTCTATCAACCTACTTGAAAGTTAAATGAAAGAATAAATGCCTAGAAATAGCTTAGTTAACTAAAATTAACTCCTATAAGTACCTCACACCAACTGAGTGCACCATAGGAGCATCCCAAAATTAACTTTTCAAGGAAGAGAAAAATGCCTGAATTTGTACCCAGTTGTGATTACAGAACTGTGAAACAGCAAATATTTATCTTTCCCCCAAGAGAAACTAACCCCAAATGGGCTAATTATTTTCAATTTTCAAGAACTACATGTCTCAAATTTTATTTAAAAAATTTGAAATGAAATTCTAAACACATAAGGATAGTTCTACCCTGGACAAAGACATGCAAGTAAAAAAAATTATAAATCAATCTTACTTATGATCCTGTTTTTAAAAATCCTAAAATATACTAGCAATTCAATAGAGCAACATATTAACAATTAATAGCAACAATTAATAGAGCAACATATGCACATGACTAAGTAAGATTTATCTGGGAAACACATCAGGATACACTGTAATATTTAAAATATAATGCACTGGCAGACCATGCAGGATCCAGGAAGAGAAAAGTCAGATAGCAACTCCGGAGAATCGGCCATGCTGGGACTGGGAGGAGCCGATCAAGGATCCAACTAGCCAGCCTTTCTGCTAAGCGCGCAGACCATGAGGGACCCAGGAAGACAAGGCAAAGTCAGATAGCAACTCCTGAGAAACAGCCATGCTTGACTAGGAGGAACCAACCAAGGATCCAACTAGCCAGCCTTTCTGGTAAGCCAAGCAGACCATGCAGGACCCAAGAAGAGAAAAGTCAGTGCCTCCTGTGAGCCTACAGGCGTGGAGGCTGAGAATCACCAAGCCCCCTCACCCCGTAAGCCACCAGCTGGTTTGGAGGTCAGCCTGAGTTGACAGTAACTGAGGTACAAAAAGCAACTGAGGGCCTGTAGTGTTTGGTTGAATTTACAGGCCTGGGGCCGGCAGTCTGAGCATCTGTGGCGAGGATAACAGTATGCATTAGGGCAAATATGGGGGATGTTTCATGTCTTGTTTTTGACATCCAATATTGTTCTCACTAATTTCTTTTTCTTTACTCAATATTCTGTTTTGATTGGCTTTATTCTGTTTTGTTTTGGTCTGATTTTGCTATATCTGATGGAATGGACAACTACTGTGACGATAACAAGATATACTATGGTAGCCATTGTTATTTTCCTATTATCCTGCTTTGATATTCTGTACCAATTTCATTGCTGTGTTTTGATTGGATTTATTCTGTTTTATTTTGTTGGGTTTTATTATCTTTAAAATAAAATTAAAAAAATAAATAAAATATAATGCACTGTATTAATGGATGAATGAGACCAGTCATAGGATATCCTGGTCTCATTCATTCATTAATACAATGCATAAAAAGTGCATACAACTGCATAAAAAGCATATGAAAACATTCAACAAACTTTTGCTAAATATTAGAAAACTACAAGGGGGAAAGACTGATCTAACTTGACTAGAGTTATTTATCAAAAACACACAGCAAATAGATACTTGACAAACTCAGGAGCAGGCCTATGAAGGTTAGGAGTGAAGAAATGAGGCCAGCACTCTCCATTATTCAACTTTTACCATTGGCCCAAGCTCGTGAAATAAGGGAAGAAAAAACATGCAAATCAGCTCTGTTATCCCAATTTATGAACAGAAGTTAAAATTATTCTTGTTTTAAGCAGTAAATTATAAATGTAAAAAAAATCCAAAGAATCTATAGGTAAAATATTAAAATAATGAGTTCATAAAATCTGCTGAATATAAAATGAATAAAATCAATACAACCAATAGCTCTCTCATGTGCTACAAGAACTAAGTGAAAAATAGAATACAGAAAAATGCCACTCTTAATTAGCCAGAGAAACTATAAGCCTCCTAAAAGTTAATCTAACAAAAAAGTTTAAAATCTGTAAAAATAAAAATGATGAAATATTACTGAGCATCATAAGCAAATGGGAAGAGATGGCATAATCAATAAAACTGTGGTTTGATTTTAAAAATCAATTGTTCCTAACTGACAAATCAATGAATTTCCAATGAAAATTATATCAGGTTTTGTTAGAGTTTGTTTTTTTTTTTTTAGTGTGTGTGTATAGTGCTGGGAATCCAACCCAGGATCTTGAGCATTGTAGGAAAGGGTTCTGCCGCTGAGCTACCCCTTCAGCCCATGCAATCTTTGAAAGATTAAGAGACCAAGAAGACAATTTAAAGACTAAAAGGCAAGCTGCTCTGCAAGTTACTGAAACCTAACCATTAAGACCACATGGTGCAGGCTGGGGTGTGCTTCAGTTACCAAGTACTTGCCTAGCATGCATAAGGTCCTAGATTCAATTCCCAGCATTACCAAAAATAAATAAATAAATAACCACCACATTGTGCAGGAAGAGACAAATACGCCAATTGACTATTTATGGGGAGCCCATAAGCACACACAAAGAGAAATGAAAATTATAGAAAAAAATTATAAAATAAAATGAAGATTAACTCAATTAGGAAAAAGTAGGTTCCTACCTCACACAACACACCCAAATAAAATCTAGAAAGACTAAAGTCCTAGTAATAGCAAAGACAAAATTCTAGAACTTTAAAAAATATGATACAATATGAAATCAAGGAAAGCAATTTTAGAATTAAGAAAACATTAAAATTGATTAATATGACAACTAAAAACTCTGTACAGAGTGAAGGACATTATAAACAAGTGAAATAATTACCCATAGTCAGAAAACATTTGCAAGTTCTATTACCAAAAATAGGATTAGCATCTGATGTAAGAATCATAAATGATTTACAGGGAAAAAAGACAAAGTCTATCAATATTCAATTCACATGAGAGGCGATGGCAGTGAACGTGGAATGTACACAGGCTCACTGGGGACCAGGGACACACAGAAGCAATCGACACCCAATGCCTGGAAAAAAACCCTCCTGTGTCTTACGGCACCCTGTGTAGTAGGGATATGAAGAAGCAAAACCTCAGACACCACTGGTGATGATGGAAAATGCGACAGCCACCTGGAGTGACAATTTGGGTGATATTAATAATTCCAATATTGTGCATTTCTAGGAGCCAGAAAGTCGTCTTTCAGCTACACACCCTGGGGAAACTCTTGTGTGCACAGTGAGACGTATATGAAAATGCAGTTTGCACGGTAAGGTGCAAACGAGAAAATACACACCAATGGAAGAATAAGGGTTTTTTTTATATTAATGCAGGTAAATGAATGCATTTGAGCTACTCCTATTATTATCATGAACTAATCTCAAAAATAGCATGAAAGGGGACAAAGTACAAAATGATATGAATGGTACATGATTACAGCTTGAATATATACACATGGGAATTACATACTCCAAATCGCAGGACAATGGTTTCCTCTGGGAAAGGAAGGAAGGAAGGGGGAGGGGAGAGGAGCATGAGATTAGGAAGGAACACCGAGGCGCCACTAACAGGTCTAAAAAGATTTTGTTTCCTTAAAAATACTTGAATCGAACATGGCAAAATGTTAATTTCTATTGCCCTGAGTGCTTGGTGCATAAACATCAATTACATTCTTCATTCTACCTTTCTATGGGGTTGCCAAAGGTCATAACAAGAAATGTTTAAAATTGCCCAAGGAGACCGTTTATTAAAAGCCTCTAGTTCGGTGACTAACACAAAATTGGCATTTTATTCATCTAAGGTTTCCTTCATGTGTAAAATTTGTTTTAGCGGTATTTATCAAAACGGTCTTTATGGTTTCTGTTTTGTTTTCGTAGTGCTGGGGCTCGAACCCAGGGCCACACACACAAGCTGTCACGGCTTCTCCCACTGAGTTGCACCTCACTCAGCCCGGGCTCCTTCCTCACCGAATCTCCCACTCTGCATCCTCAAATGCACAGTGCTGCATGAGGGCAAACTTCTAGGGATGCCTGACTGTCACTCCAGAGCCAGATGCCGGGCTGTGCTGTCTCACATGAATACTGGAAGAGAGCGATTCAACGGCTCTGAACTTAAGGGTCCCAAATGCTCTGCTAGAAATCCAGAAAACCCAGAGAAGGCCAGTGCTCAGACTGCTGCTGGTTCCCTGAGCTTCTATTTCACACTGCGGTGGCAGTCCTGCTCTCAAGTCGCTGCTTCACTCCATTTAGTCTTAAATACACGATGAGCATTTATTTAGTCCAAGGCCTGGCTGCCTGAAGGACCATATGAAGCAACTGTATTCCTTTCCAAATAAAGTCAACCACTCTTGGGAAGATATCATAACAGCAGAGTCATTACTAATTTATAGATATTACACGCGTGTGAGCAAAGGCTTTAAAATACTCCCTCGCAACGCTTCAAGAGAAACTGTGGGTGCCCCAGGCATTGCTCCCCACTGCTGGGATTTCAGACAACAGCCCACCAGGCAGGGAAAGGAACGATGAGGGTGGAGGGGCAGCTCTCAACTCTGAAGTCAGGGCCATCCCTGAACTCTGCGGTCTAGCAGCGGAGGAAGCCGGGGCTGCTGCTGAACATCCTACAACACACAGGCCATTCCCCACCACTCAGAATGGTCCCACTCAAAATATCCAGTGCGGCAGAGGACAACCCTAGTGCTCAGCAATGGCAAAGAACCCCTCTGGTTTTCCAGAAGCTCAGAGTGGTTAACTAACTCCTCCAAAGCCATGGAGGCAGAAAGCCCAGCCAGGGCTGAATACCCCATTTGCCTGTTGCTGACCCAGGATACTTCTAGCAAAAGCCTTGTCTTCATGAGGTCACTCATGAGCACAGTGTGTCCCCACTCGCCCTGCTGGAGCAAGTGCTGCCTGTAGGAGGTGTGATGGACATATAGGATGAACATTTAAATTCTAAAAATTTATTCCAATAAAAGATGCATTGCCACCAATGCCCCTCAAAGGATGCTTTGAACTTATCCCGTGGTTCTTGCCACCTTCTGAAGCAGTGCTGGAGTCCTCTGTCATGAGTGTCTTTACAAGGTGTGACCGCAAATACGGTGAATGCTGCTGCCACATACCACCTAACAAAGGTGGGCTCGTGAAAACACAACGTTGTGTGCTCACCTATCTTACTGACTGACTGTGACACTGGGTGACTTCTGACTCTTCCCCAAAGTCAAATGACCACGAAAGGTAAGCATCAAGGCAGGCAAAACAGAAACTTTAAGAACTGCTTCGGAAGTGGCAACAATGATGAGACAAGTGTGTTTGAAGTGAGGGGTGATATTTTGAAGAGGAGTAATGGTAATGTGTCTTTTACTGTCAATAGTTTTGTAAAATTTGAACGTTCAATGTATTAGGGGCTTTTTGTTTTGTTTTGTCTTTTGGGGGTTTTTTGGTTCGGTTTGGTTTTGTTTTTTTGGGGTTGTTTGTTTGTTTTGAGACAGAGTCTTGCTATGTAGTTCAAGCTGGCCTTGAACTCACGGCTATCTTTCTGCCTCAGCATCCCAAGTGCTGGCATCACAGGCATGTGCCACCACACCCAGCAATTATTTTTGGATCATACCTCATATTCTCACTCCAGTAGACCCTGAAGGCAATGAAAATGTTTCCATCACTCCAGGTCTGGGCCCACTATGTCTATTCCCATGTTTGTAAGCACCAGAAGGTCTCCTTTGAAGAGCCAGTAAGGATGTGAAGGAATGAAAGTGATGGAAAAGAGGGCACTTTAGGAATACAGAGACAGGCCAGCCGATAGACCTGGCCTTTCTTGCAGCTTGAGGATGACCTCCCTTCCAGCTAGTCTCCCACGATCCATCTCTGAGGAGCACAGAAGCAGGGGAGCTGTCCTCCAGATGCAAGCCGATGCCTCCCCTTACCTGATCACACAAAGTTCCAATCAATCCTTCCAAATCCTGCTTCTCGTGGAGCACCATCTGCTTCTCCTCGTACTCCTGCTCCAGCTGCATTTCCAGCTGACGGAGCTGCAGGCACACAGGGCAGATGCATGCACAGGATGAACAAGCAACAGGAGGACAAATCCCACAAGGCAAGCAGGGAAGAGAGAGGGGTGAAGGTTGTGGCTTTGTTCCACAAAAGCTGCCCTTGCAAGTGGAAGGCCGTGTGTCCGAAGGAGAACTCAAAAACCTAAAAACTTGGGAGCTAGACAACAAGAGGGAGAATTGGGCAGTTATGGGGAGTCCCCGGGCTGACTGTGAAGTCCCCTAACAGAATGGACCTCTACCTCCTGTAGCATTTAATCCCTTCCACCTCTACCTTGAGACATTACTGACCCCATTTCACAGACTAGCACACTAAGTCCCAGGCAGCACCCAAAGTGCATGTTCTTAAATCAGGTGATGCTGGGGGTGTTAGGGTTCTGTCTTCTAACTCTAAATCTTTCAGTCACCCCCAGATGGCCACAGCACCCCTAAGGCTACTAAAAATAGACTTCCTGCCACCATGAGATACAGGCCAGACAGAGCAGACACCACACTGTGAAGTCAACGTTAAGTGTCTATCAGGAGAAAAATGCCTTTGTCTGACCACTCTCTCCCTTTATAAATCTATCCATGAAGAAGCTCCAGGCAGGTCTGGCTCACATCGGCAATTCATTGTAGTCCTGGGCTGGGGTATTTGTCATACTCCAAGGCACTCTTGGAACAAACCAGAGATTTGTGTGCCCTTCCCCTGGAGGAGTATGAGCAGAGACAAGGGCTTCCGTCTCCTAACCCACAGAGGGAAAAATGCTGACCGATGGTCATTTTTGCAGAAAGCAAGTCCACTTTCACATTTTCTTTTAGGAAAAAGAAGTAAGCTACACATCTTGAAAAACGTTCAAAATAATAAAATCTGTATATCAAGCAAGATATTTTCTGGAATGTGTTCAGTAGAGTATTTCCAGGTGGTGTGCACAGGTGTGAGGGTGATGAGGTGGGAGAGGGAGGGAAGGGCGTGCAAGAATAAATGTGAAGAACAGTTAAATGAGACTTAATCCAAAGGTCTCCCTCAGGCAATTCCCCTTTAAGAGAATTGGTCAGTCTTTTATAAGAATGTTTATCTCAGCATTGGTTACAATGCAGAGAACAGAAACAACCTAAATGTCCAATGACAGGGGATTACTTAAATAAATTAGAGAAGAATACAGTCCAGTCATTACCTATTTCACAAGTTAGATTTACAAAGGCAATGACAAACCGCTGAGTGAAAATCGTGTGCTTCAAAACTGCACGGCCTCGTTTAGTGAAAGCACATGTGGACATGTATGTACGAGCGTATACACAGTGAAAAAGAATGTTTAAAGTAGTAGTGACAATGGTTTCTAGGTGGAAAAATGGCTAAAGTTTGGACCATTGGCAGAGCAAGGATAAAATGTAAGAAATCATTTGCAGTGGAAAGGGAACAGTCAGGAGAAGTAACCCTGATCGATACTCAGAAGCCTTCACAAGGCATCAGCTACATGCATGAGGGGCTGCTGGTAGTGGTCTTCGGGTGACTATGCTGGCCAGCTCCAGAGGCTTTGAGAAGGTCCAGATTCTTATTTAACATAGGTTCTTCTGGACTCTCGAAAGCACCTAGGGGCCTAAGGTCCCCAGGGGGCTGCAAAAAGAGATCCCGCTGGCCCCAGGCCCTGGCTCCTCTTTCCACAGCGCACACACCCGCTTTTGGCAGGACTGACGAACATCCTCCAGCTCCTCCTCTTGGTCCTCACGGTCCTTCTGGTGCATCTGCTTCATCCGCTCGATCTCTAGCTCAAACCGCTGGCGAAGCTGGGACAGTAAGGACAGCACATGTGGGTGACAGTGGCCATTACCACTGGTCCTCCCCATTATCTGGGGTATTCCCATTGCACTGCCCATTTTTCCTGCATAGATGAGGGTCACCTGATCCTCCCAGCATCCTGGAAGGGTGAAATGGTAGCTAAGTAGCCCAAAGGCTGCCCGCTTCGTTCCTGCAGTCAGAAGAGACATCAGGAATCCATCAACCCACAGCATTTAGATGCAACCTCAGAACCCTTCTTAATGCTCTTAAGACGAACCATAAGTCCATCTCTGCTCCAGAAGTTAACAGCTGCTGTCCCTAACAAGGAAATTCAGTTAGGGTAGGGGAAATGAGCAAGATCTTGGTCTTTGAAATTGTTGAGAATACCCCCCTCTTTGTACAGTGACCAGATAGCGTACAACTGAGCCCCGGGTAACAGTCCTCGGCTTAAAGTAGGCTCATTTTCAATGTCAGCCACCTTTCTTCCCTTAAAATGACAGAGGTTATGGGAAGATAATCAAAATGAGGAGCTCAGCAAGTAAATATTTCTTTTTCATCTTTTTTTTCTAGTCTCTTGGACACTCCTGACATCTGCAATACCATTTGTGTCAAGCTTATATGAGTGAACATAAAATTCTCTGGAAAAAGTGCTATACTGTGATCAATAAATATCCACAAGGACGCAGCACAGAGTGAGGCCGTGGGGGAGTTAACAGTGGAGAGAAGTGTTGAGTCAGCCTCTGTCCCTGCACACCGAGGGTGGAGGACTAGCAAGTCGTATGGACTTCCACGCACGTCGGCTTCCAAGCCCTGAATGGTGCCTGGGTGGTATCTTCAAGAGTTAAAACAATTGTCCAAAGTGCTTGCTGAATTCTAGGCTCAGCAAAGATCCTGCTCATTTATAGGATACAGGGCGGCTACACTAGGCTGTGCCATCTTCGGTGTCCCCTAAATACCTACATAGACATCCTCTTTCTACCCAAATCAGAGATCCAGGGCTGAGGCTGGAGGAAACCTGGGGTTTGACAGGCATATTTCACTTCAGGGTAGGAGACTGAAGGCTGGAGAAAGCGGGGACTTAGCTAAGGTCATGTGGACAATGAGTAGCCTCAAAGACCCTGTCCAGATGTGACCATTATGGATCCCTAGTTGTCATATGACTTTCTAGTCACAGGGCCACTGTACAGGCTGTACCTCCGGCTTGGAACTCTCGTTCAATCAATTCTGAGTCATCTCTCAGCTTTCATCTTTTGGTTTCAATAAATGTCACTTCTTCCAGAGATTTCTCCCAACCTCTCCCCAGCTCTCCTTCCAAGAGTAGATCAGCAAGTTTGGTGCTCTCCTAACGCTGAGAAAGCCTGTGAACCTTGGGATATCATGTCTGCATGCTCAGCATTCACACAGTGTCTGACAGCAGATGGGTCTAAAAACCACGGCTGACCGAGTCAAGGAGCTCTATTTTCTTCACTGCTCCTTAATCAGTACCTAAGACCCTCCAGGCCCCGATCCTCCCCATCCAGCACACTCAGAAGGCGCCAACTTATGGGACAGAGTAAAGGTAAGGGAGATGCAAAGGCTGGCACCCTGGCTTTAACAGAGTTGCTTCGAGTCCATCTGATGCACACATTTATGTTACTGGGTTACATTTCCTTGCATAAGGGCTTCCCAGCTTTCAAGACAGAATTGCCTTTTACAAAATCCTACATTAGAAATGTCTCTAGAGCTAAGCCTCAGAACTCACTGCATCTTTGGAAACCTGTTTTTGTTTATTTTGGGGATAAGTAAAAACATATCCCTCACATTTACTTTTTCTCTCTGGCCATCAGAAATTTTAGAGCTATTAAATATAAAGGAAGATACGTTCCTTGTATCTTGTATTAACTATGCCTACCCCTTCTTCAGTATCTATTTTAATTTGTATTTTTCTGGCTCAGATTGTTTTAATTAGAATTACTTAGACCCAACATGAGCAAAAATTCACTTTTTAATCATATTCTGTATATGTCTATACGCTGCTTCAAATGCTTTATGGAATGAAGCAGACATGCAAATCAGCGAGCAGACAAAACATTCACCTGTACTTTGTTGAAGGTGGTGGTAACTAGAGTGTCTGATATTCCTGCTCACTTCCCTACTGGTATTTCCTGAAGACTCGCACTCCGCTCTTCCTTGAGGCTATGCACACGACAGGCATTCAAGGCTCTATATGCTCAGATGACTCAGGTTCAAATCACACCCTCATTATTTTCTCTATGTCTTGGAGCCTCAAGTTCCACATCCGTAAAGTGGGGGTAATACATCTCCCACAAAAGCTTCTTGCAAGATTCACCAGAGGCACTGTGTGGGTAGTTTAAGGCCGAGTCTTGCACAAAGACAGTGCTCAATAGTGTTATATATTTGGTCAGTAGTTATTTATTGAGCACTAAATGGTTGCCTGGTCTCATTCTAAGCTCTAGGGATGCACTGATAAGTGAGGTTGGTCCAAAATGGCCTGTCTTCCTGAAATTTTTATTTTAATGGGGAAGACTGTCACTGAGAAAAATTTTAATATAATATCAGATAGCGGATATTACAAAGGAAAACAACTAAGGAGATGAAAATGAATGTGGCATGGGGCCAGAGCTGTTTGCAAGATGCAAGCTTCTCTTGAGGAGGTGACAGTGACCTTCAGGAGAGCAGCAGAGATCTAGATCGTGATGGATATGAACGTCAGACTTAAGAGAGGTTTTCTGGGGTAGCGGGGAGCCACAGGAAGACAAGGAGCCATGGAGTGAGGTGCCCGTGCTGTGATTTACTAACACTGCTCTTCACTGGAACCAGCCCACGGCAGAGTGTCGCCCTGGACAGGACGTTCCCACCTGTTCCAGCTGCTTGATGGTGTTTTCCTGCTGGTGCTGGACCTTCTCATGCTCACGGGCACCGGATTCCAGCTTCCAGAGTCTCTCCTTCAAGCTAGCCACACCACTCTGCCCCAGAGAAGGAGACCCCAGCAGCTCCCGTTTATGCTCCTGCAGCATCTCCACCTCCTGCTTCAGCCTCAAGGTTTCCTGCTCCTTTTGCTAGGGAGACAAAGGGGACAAAGATCTGAGTCCCTCCTGTGAGGTGAGGGACAGGTCCCACAAGCATACCCAGCCTTCCCCAGGGAGGCCCCTGCAGCCTGCTGGAGAGAGCAGCAACTTTCCCTTTTCTTGTGGGACATCTCTGTCACCACTTCAAGGCCCCCACAGTGCCTTCTGGGGGATCCACCAAGGGCTGCTATTTAGCTCCTGTGTGACAGGCACTGAGGGTTAGGGATGGAGGGGTTGGGGGAGAACCAAGCCACTGCCCCTGGAGTCCAGTCTCAGCACATGAAGGAAGGGTGCTCCTCCACATGTTCACTGAGGCTGGGAGAGAACTATTGGAACCAGGAGGCACTGTGACCATCAGTGACCCTTCCAAGTGGCAAAGCCAGCTCCGGAGACAAAGAACTTTGGGCTAGATCATGAAGGGCTGAATGCCAAGCTAAAAAGTGCAACAGTTCTCCTGGGGGTAACAAGGAGCCACAGAAAGATAAGGAGCAGTTGGGAAAGAAACCCATGTCATAGTTCAATAAAATTCCTCTGAACCAGAGTCTATGCAGGACAGTGCACTGCTCCTGGACATGGTTACAGCTAACTCATTTTCTACTCAGCCTCTCATACCTCCCAGGTAGTCATCTTGCATCCGGTGCAGGAGACTGAAGCAATATCATGGCATCAAGCTACAGAGGTCTGATTATCAATCTGCCAACTACTATAGGCTTTATTAAGACACACTAAACACTGTGACTCCAGCTGCCTGACCAGAACACCCACATGAGGTTCTCTCAGCCACCAACTGCACCACCTGCAAGACACCCAACAACCAAGAGCCCAGTTGGCCCCATGGTCCCCAACCCCACGTACCTCCAGCTGCTCCTGCACCCGGCCCAGCTCCCACCGCATGCTGTTGCTCTCCTGGCTCACTTTCTCCCTGAGGCTCCTCTCAAACACGGACTCCCCCAGGGCCTGGGCCAGCTGCATATCAAACCTGTCCAGGACAGAGCACATATCACAGCCTGTGGAGGGAAACTGAGGAAGCTGTGGGGTGTGGCTAGAGAGAGGCAATGAGTTCTCTGAGAACTATGAGGCAAGGGGATTGATACTCAACACTTGCGTGTAGGGCTGGTAATGTGGGTAGGAATATGGGAGACTGCACAGTGAGATTTAGGGTTCATATGGAGTTTGCACAAAAATACTACCTATTAAAATCATGATAAGAATACACAAACAAAAGGAGAGTAAGATGATATACAGATCAAAAGCTAAATATAATTAATGTGAAGCTATATAGATATTTGACATACAGATAGAAAACCAAACTACTTAGTTTTCTAGCATATATCAAGACACATTAACTCTACCAGGCCCACATTTGGTATCTAAAATTCGAAGACCAATGAACAAATATAAACAGATACACACACACACACACACACACACACAAATGTTTGTCTATATATAGTCATCCCTTTGTCTCCACACTAATACATGACATTTCACATTTCCTATTTTATGTTATATGGTCTGGTTGATGCACATTACAGCATGCTTATTTTTGATAAAATTCTGGACATTTAGACATTCCCCTTGTCTTCTTTTGTCTCCCTAGCAGAAAACACGAAAACAAGACAGTCCCACTAAGAGGCATCAAGGAATTGAGGAATATTCCCTTAGGACCCTCTGGCCCTTCAGGATAGTGTTGCTGGTCAGGAGCAGCTCCTGGACCTTCTGCCGCTGAGTTTTCACAGCCTTCTCTTTTCTCACAGATGAGGACAGCATGAAAAGACCCTTTGCCAAGTCTCTGCAAGGTGTGAGTTGGAGTCACAAACAGGAAGTCCAGGGGACTTTGTGTGGCACTTGAGGTTTGGTCCTTAGTGACAAGGAGGCCTCCTCATTATAGGATCATCCAATGTCCATAACACTAGCTGATCTTTCAAAGTCTCAGACTCCTGAAAGCCACTTACAGCTCACATACTGAAGCCCACTGTTGGGACAGCCCAGAAGCTTTCTGATTGGCTGCTGGTGACATCATTTTAGAGGCAATATTTGCTACCCTGAATGGAAGCACTGTGATGCCAGTGGTGATCCAGCAGTCCCAAGGTGCCTGGCCTTGCACTGGGGTTGCTGTAGTCCTTACAGCAGTACCGGAAGACACATATTACTACATTCATTTCCAGAGGAGGAAACTGAAGTGTGGAGTCCCTAAGTCGCAGAAGTGAGCTTGAGCCCAGCTCCCATAGTGGCCTAGCTAATCCCATCTACCTGTCCATGCCCTGGGACAGATGAGGTGAAGCAGTTGGGGGAAGGACAGGGACTAATGCTCCAGAAGCATCCTTGACTCAACAGACCACTTGATGCCAAAGAAAACCTCCTACAGACCCCAGCTTCTAAAACACACTGAGGACAAGCAGGCCTGCACGCACACTCTCCACCCCACCAGGAGCAGGCCTGGGGTCCAGCCTGCCTGAGTGTGGAGCCAGTGAGTAGAGGCAGGGCTTTACCCTGAGTGTTCCATCAGCCTTGAACTAAGCTTTGTGACCTATGCATGGTATAACCACGGCAACAAGAGGGCAACCCCAAATGGATCCATTCTGGGCCACTCTGAAATGAGAAGCCAGGGAAGGGGATGGGGCTCCAGGAGCACTGCAACTCCACTCCACTCTGGGCCCAGTGAACCAAGGAAGCAGCTGCATCTACAATCTGGTTAGATATGGAAAGATGCGGGAAAGCATAGGTGATTTCTAGAGCTCCTTCTCACACAGTCATTCTGCCTGAATGTCCACCCTTCTTACACTGAGACTTCTGCTGTCCTCATGGGCTTCTGCTAAAATGCTAATCCACCTGGAAGTGGAACCTGCTATCAGCAATTAGCACCAAAACTTGCTCCTGCTGAGACAGGTAAACCTGGAGATACAGGAAATGTAGGAAGAAATGGGGGCTTCCCGGAGCCTCATGGGGGTTCTGCAAGGCTCTGGAATGGGGGTTCCTATCCACAGAGATGAGGGAATGACCAAAGAGATGGAATTTTTCTGACTGCACAAATTTCAGAAGCCAAATCCCTACCCATCAGAGACCTGAAACTCAGAACAGAATGGAGCCCACAGTTGAGAACTCAGAGGGTCACAGCCAGGAGAAACTTGGAGAATGGTGGAGTCTACATTGCTCATTCCATCGCTGGGCAACTGTCAGAGCCATTCTCCAGTGTCCTGTGAAGTCCAAACATCGGTAGGGTCCAGAGAGGTGGTATCATTTCAAAAGGTCACACAGCAAGTGGCAAAGCTACACCTGACCACCTTTTTTAGGTAGCCATTTTCCCTAGTGCAAGGGTAAAGTTTAGCCAAAAGACATTGCAGGAGGTGGAAAAGGGAACAGAGTAAAATCAATAAGAAGAGAATGAACTTCTCTTACCGGGGGAAACGTGCTAACACTACTCTAAAGCCGGTTTTTGCAAATGAAGAAGCCAGCTTGGGGAAGCTCAAGAATAAATAAAAGAAATAATATTTAACATAAATCAAGTTTGAAATTCCTGCCACATGCCCGGATACAATTCTGCCTACTACCTTTTGGAAAAGAGGCACCTTCAGCAAAACTACATCTTGGCTGCCAGAGGAATGTTTTCCTTTATTTTATCCTGAATATTCTAAAAAGAGGATGCATTACACCTGTTTGCCTCCCATGAAGTCTCTATGGCTGGCTTTCCTGGCTCAACACAGGAGCCTCCTGTATACCTTTCTCCTCCTGAGAGAATGAGAGGGTGGCAGACACAGCCACAATGACCAGGGGCGAAGCCTCAGCGGATGATCTGCACAGGGGAGCCCAGGAGTGTGCGTCTGACTACCCATCCAGGAGCCATGATTTCTTGGCTGGGCAGCACCACGACAGGAAAGCAAGTACGGAGCCCATGCACACCCTTCAGTGCTGGCATCTTATGGAGGCAGTGGGTGCAGTCCTCGCCAGAACTGCTCCCATGATGTGAGAGTCTAACTTCCAAATGAGAAGAGCAGGAGACTGTTTTGGGGGGAGTTGTTTGTTTGTTTGTTTGTTTCCTCTGAATCCTCTTGCACCGTTTCCAACACTGGGAATGGAAACCCAAATTCAGTCCATCTAGATGCCCAACCCTATTAGATAGCTCGTACCACAAGGGGGTGTCCTCACCCGCAATCTATGGGCAGGGTAAGCAATCTGAGGTCCAGAAGGGCTAGACAGGCAGTTTCCCATCACACAACGAGAAAGAGGCACAGATGAGACCTGAACTGGAATGGTGTCACAGCAGCACGGTGAACCCTGCCTCACTTGACAAATGGAGAGGCTAACGCTCAGGTGGCCAAAGTCACGAGGACAAGGCTGAGACTGGGTGAGGGAAAGAGCTGCGCTGGAACTGTGGGAGACCTCTTCAGAAATAAGGTGCAAGGAAAAGGAGGGAAGAACAAAGTCCAAGAACCAGGGCCTTCAAAGGCCCCTGTAAGGGGGCTCTAGAGGAGAATTCAGAGGTCCATAGGACCCCAGCGCCAGTGCAGCAAGTCCTGGCAGCCCTAGATGATGGATGGGCTGTGACTCACTTCTTCTGCTTCTTCTCCAGCTCATGGTTCCGGCTCTGCTGGTTCTCCAGCAGGACGCGAGTGTCCTCCAGGTCCCAGGTGAGATGGTGGCACTTCCTCTTTAGTTGGTGTGCTGTCCTCTTGGCCTCCTCGTAAGCATTCTGCAGCTCCCCTAGCTGTGGGAGGAACAGAATGAGTTACCTCACTCTGTCAGTGCTGTTTCCATAGGAAATTTCATAGTAAATAAAAAAAAATGAGACCCAGGAGATAGAAAGACCTGGCTTTGACCACTTTCGGTGTCACTTCCAGGACACTTCCTGTCCGAGTCTCAGTTTGCTGAGAGGCAAAATGAATAATTCCACCAAGCTCTTAATGTTGTTTCCTCTCTTCCTCGATCAATCTCCTAGCAACACACCCATCCACCTTTTACCTGCTCTGATTCTTGTCAGTCCCTTGAGCACTGGGTAATTCCCGTCCTACCGGTTAGTGTCATCTGGGAAGGCTCAGCCATAGAACTACCAAAATGGCACACCTAGAGATAACCTGCCTAGGAAGCCCAAGTGGCAGATCCCAAAGATTAGAGCAGTGAATGGCATTCTAGACAGGCTGCATCACAGAACGTGCACATGGCCTTCAACACACACAGACGTAAAGCCGCTCGCATCTTCTTCTAGGAAACACACTCCCAAATGTCCTAGTTTGCATCTGGTAAAGAGAACAACTCAGCACACTCACTCTGAAGAAATGGTCTCATTAAAGAATTGCTTTAAATAAGCAAAACTCTGAGTTAATGAAGCCTGTAATTCTAAATTCAGAATTCAAAGGCAAATGGGATGTTTTCTTATATTCTGTCGCTCAGAGAAGGTTGCGGTTTTATTACTTTTTAATGTAGCATGAATATTCCCCCTTCCTTAGGGAAACTGACCAGACTTTATAATTTGTATTAAAGAACTGGGCTGTTTCCCTGCACTTAGCCTTCTGTGTGTACCACTGCTCAGGGTGTCTCTTGAGAATCACAAGATTACATCCATGATGGAAGCAGCCATTAAACCATCACCAGGGAGGATACTGAGCCTCATTTCTGTGGCTCACAGAATCTCATGTGATCTCACCCTGGCCCCTCCTCTGCTATCATCATGTCATGGTTTCCTGTCACATTGAGCAGGTAAGAATACGAGCACCCATTAAAAACCTCCACCCTGTGTCTCTTACATTGAGTGGGAGACACCAAGAGACAAACATAATTACAATACAGCATAGCCAGGCTTACGTCTAGGGAAACATTTCAGGGACACCCAGCTCAGTGGTGTCAGTGAAGACTTTCTGAAAACAGTGATATTAATCAGGAATCTTGATATTCAGAAACGAGAGCAAGAATGAGCTTATTGGAAAGCAGAAACAGCATGTGCAAAGTCCCAGGAGTGAGAGAGAATTAGGCATTTTAGGAAGGAGAGAAAAAAAGAGTGTGGTTAGAGTTGATGGAGTGCCAGAGTCAGCTTGTTCTGCGCACCAATTCTACATGTCTTTTCCAGTTTCGAGGTTTGGTGACATCCAGTGGTAATCCGAAACTGGCCACAATGGGAGTAATGCATATCATGGGAATTGGCAAAGGCTACAAATCATGCCTTTTGAGCCATTTGCCAGCACACCACTGGTTAGCCTGCAGATTGGTTAGAATGTTAGACTAAAGACAGAGATACTAGAAGACAGAAAAAGAGGTCAAAGCATCACTATATTCATCTGGAAAGATTAGGTATGATTTTATTAGAGACAAGTAAGATTATATTTCTAATATCAAGCTTCATTTTCAAGAAAGATGGGGATGTTTCAGGATAAAGGAAGTGCAGAGGACTCACAGCCAGAACAAGGATAATAGGGGCTGGTACTGTGGTAATCAGGATGAGGAAAAGGAACTACTGGTAGATTCAGAAATATTTCTAAGGGGACGATTCTGTATAAACGCCCTTTCAAAAATGGGAGCTACAGCCTTGGACTCATGGAAGTGGAGAGCTGGAATAAAGACCCTTGCCCTGCCAGGACCCCAAAAGAGCAGTGACTCAGTTAAAAAGGACAATGACAGCCTCGCCCTCACTGGCCTGGAAGGTAGTAAGAAAGCATCCTTCCACCCTGGCTCTAGGAGGGGCACAAAGTGCTTCTACAGGAAGTCAAAACTTCAGTGTCTTCCTCCTGTTTGAGATCAACTTTCAAGCCTTTTTCATATATTACAAAAATCCTAGGCAGAGAATATAGCATCATCACAGGGACTGGTTCAGAAGAAAGTGCAAGAGTGTTTTCTAAAAGAACATTCCCAAGTCCTATTATTGAAAGGCTCACATTAAAATTAGCAAAAAGTTTTTTAAAATTAAAATCTTCTGCCAGAGATCAACTTACAAGAAAAAAATACCTAAGCACACATTTACTATGAGAGAAGAGAAGAAATGGAAAATTCCACGATGCTGAACACCTGCGACTACTGGGTGGGAGATTGTGAAGATGGATTCACAATCAAAAAAATAAAAGCACAGGGAAAGAAATCCACCCTGAGAATTGACACCACATGCAACGTTAGAACCATCTCAAAGGGATTCTGTAAGATCTCAGCTGCAGCATGGCAGGTGGTTGAGGGGAGAGGCTGGAGGCAAGAGGTCAGTTACGAGGCTGTTGCTCTGGCCTGCATGAGACATGAGGTAGGCAATTAGAATAGAGACAATGGCAATGGATAAAATGTGACTATTTTAAAAGTATATTGCAGTGATTTTACAGATGACAAGGCCTAAAAGGTAATGTGATTTCTGTACAGTCCAATGAGAAAATAAACTGGAATTCAGATATCCTGAGTGAATGTTCATGTCATGCATGCCACAGAGCAGTCCCTCCCTGCATAGAAGACTCACAGGTAGAGAACACAGTTTCTGTATCCCACAGTGGCCAGGACTGTAACAGCAGCAGAGGCAGGAAACCGAACTAGCTGGTCACGCCCCCCAAGGATTACCTGACATTTTGATCACACACAGTGCAGGTAAGAATCTGCCCACTACTGGACACCTCTGTGACCCGGGCTCCCACTCCCCCTTACCTTCTGCTCCAGCTCCTTCCTGGACGTCAGCTCGGAGTCCAGCCTCTCCTCACACTGCTGTAGACGCTTGCGGAGGAACTCATTTTCCATCTGGGCACAGTCAAGATGCATCTGCCACTCGTCCACTGTGTCACAGAGGTAGGAAGACGCATGAGCACAAAGAATGAGAGTGGTCGTCTTCCAACTTTCTCAGCTCTTCGCATGCAATTTCACAGTATTTGTGGAGCCCTTAAACCTCATCTTCGGGTTTCAAAATAAGGAACCATACTTTCAGTTCGAATGTTTTAAAAGACCAACTTCTTCTGGGCAACCTGCTCTGATCTGACCACCTCCAGCTGTCTAAAGTGCTTTGTTTAATTAAACTCAATATTTATTGGTAATTTTGGTACAGAGCTTCGCAAGCTACAAATAAACACCACCTTTAACAAAATTTTCAGCAAGAATATTCAAGAAATAAGATAAAGATGCATGTTACTATAAGTACTACTCGACATTTTTCTGGAAGTCCTGGTCACACGAAGTAAGAAAAAGAAACAATAAGCTAAAACACTAAAAAGAAAGGCAAAAATAACTGCTATTAGATTATATGAATGTCAGGATAACAAAACCAATTAAATTAATATGTGATAACTAATAACAGCACTTACCAAGATAGATGCATATAAAGTCAATATGTAAAAAACAGTTTTCTTTAACCTTGGATTTTTTTCCGGGAATTTAATCATGGAGATAGCTGTCTAAAGCTCTTGATTTAACTATTCTAAGCCAGTTGTCTTCTACTGTTTGTCTCTACCAGTAACTCACATTTTTCTTTTTTCAAAGAAATTTCAGTCTTTCAGGGCAAGGGAGCTGTTTAATTATCTATGAGTTCCTAACATCCTGTGCTTCCTACACACAGAAGATTCTTCATACCTATTAGTACAAGCTAATCCATTGCCTAATGAACCTAACAAAATCATCTGGCAAAAAGGAATCATCCAAGGACTGGGAATACAGTTCACTGCTAGAGCACCTGCCTAGAGTACATGAGGCTCTGGGTTCAAATTCTTTATTTGGCAACATTTCCCCAAAAAATTATTTGCTGGTTTAATTAAGACTTTTTGGCTGAATAAAAGACATAGGTGTAGGCAAAGACGTCATGAACAAAACCCCAATTGCTTGTGAAACACTATAAAGAATCAACAATGGTGATCTCATTAAAAAAACTTTTTCACAGCAAAAAGAAATAAAATCACCAAGAGAGTGAAAAGACAACCCACAGAATGGGAAAAAATGTTAGCCAGTTGTGCCTCAGACTAACATCTAAACCACATAAAGAATCAAAAAAAAAATCGGCTCCCCCTAAATTTAAAGACCAGTCCAAAAATGGGCATCTGAAATTAATAGACACTTCTCAGATGAAGAAGTACAAATGGCAAATAACTATATGAAAAAATGTTCAACATCACTCATTACTCAAGAAATGCAAATTACAACAATGCTGAGATTCCATCTCACTCCAGAAAGAATGGCTATTGTCAAGAAATCAACCAATAACAAATGCTGGTAGGGCTGTGGGGAAAAAGGAACTCTCCTGCACTGTTGGTGTGAGTGTAAGCTGGTGTAACCACTGTAGAAATCAGTGTGGAGATTCCTCAAAAAGCTAGGACTAGAGATCCCATTTGACCTAGCTATTCTCCTTCTTGGTATCTTCCCAAAAGAAATAAAAGCATCATATTACATCAGTACATACACATTTATAGCAACACAGTTTTTAATATCTAAATCTTGGAAACAACCCAAATGCCCATCAACCGATGAACGGATAAAGAAAGATTTTTTTTAATACAATGGAATACTACTTAGCCATAAAGAAGGATAAACATGGGACATGTATCACTAAATGAATGCATCTTGAAACC
>RJWT010010397.1:0-24187 GCA_004365215.1 Cuniculus paca
GTGTAGCACAGAATGTTTGCCCTACCTGTTGGAATTTGGTACATGTACATAGTATGTCTTAAATTCTTTGTCCATCTCTTTTTCCTTCCCCCATCTCTTGATCCCTTTTCTTTCTTTCTTTGTACATATTTTCAGTATATAATGTTTACATTCTTTGTGTGTAGTTGGTACTTGTACATGGCACATCTTAATTCCTTTTTCCATTGCATCTTGTCTCTACCTCACCCTTCCCTCCATCTCTCGATCCTCTTCCCCTTTGAAAAGGTCTAGCTCCCTTCTTCCTATTATCTATCTTTTATTTTGTTCTTTACTTATACTTTGGGTTTCTCATATAAGAGAAAGCATGCAATATTTAACCTTGTGTATCTGATTTACCTCACTTAACATTATCATCTTATGATGCGTTCATTATCCTCCAAATGATTCAAGTTTATGTTCCTTTATGGTAGAGGTAGATTTTCCATTGAATATGCACATTTTCTTTATCCATTCATCTGTTGGTGGACGTACAGGCTGCTTCCATGGTGTAGGTATTGTGAATTGTACTGCTATATATAATGTCTCTTCTATAGTTTATTATTTCTAATATCTCTTCTATAGTTTATTATTACTACATACATATAATGGTTTGTTTCCAGTAACATTTGATTTTGTTTATATATTTCTTTGTTAGGAATAGATTTACACTTTTTAGCAAAATTTTGAAGACAATGCATTCAAAGTGGAAAATATGCAACTTCAAAGAACATTTTGGAATAAAACTGATTTTTAAACTGAGTATTATTTGAACAATTTGTGAGATATAAATTAAGGAAAAACCCAGTAGTTAAACTTAATGGCTAAGATCTCAGGCTCTGCCATCAGACTACCTGGGCTCAGATCCTAGCTCTGCTATGTATTAGCTGTAGATTTTGGACAAATTATAAAGAATTTCTCTGAGCTTTCATAAGTTAGTCTGTTTGCTATTGCTATGTAGAAAATACCTGAAGCAGAGTACTCTGTAAAGAAAAGAGCTTTGCTGAACTTACAGCTTTAAAAGCTGAACCAAGTTTGAATGGTCCCATCTGTTCAGCCAATGGTGACAGGCCTGTTGGCTGTGTCACAACATGGTGGATGGTGGGTGGGAGCCCAAAGAAGGACAAGTCACATGGTGAGACAGGAAGTCAGAGAGTTTTAAAGGTCAGGATCCCTCTTTTGATAACAACCCACTCTTACAGGAACTAATTGGAATCCACCAAGAGCTACAACAAACCATTCTGAGAATGGCATCCCCAGTGAGCTCATTTCCTTCTACTTGGCCTCAGTTCTTAAAGTTCCATCACTTGTCAACATCACCACACTGGGTGTCAAGCCTCCGACACATAGGACTTTGGAGGGCACACTAGAGTCCCAGATGAACCACAGCACTAGGTTTCATCATTTGTAAAACAGTACTAACCACATAGAAGTGTTCTGAGAAGTGAATGAAATAATGGGTATAAACGATAGAACATCTTAGCACAAAGAAACCTCCAGATGTGGGACTTTTATCAATAATAGCCTCCCGAAGACATTGTTTTTATCCTGACTTTATAGATGGGGAACAAAAGACGAAAGGTTTCAATTAACATGTGAGAGAAGCAGGACTGGTACATCAAGAAGCTGGAGGTCTGAAACTACATCCATCAGACTTCTAAGTCCATGCCTTGCTGTTGTTACACATGGGTCCCAAATGACAGATAAACACACCATATCATAGTCACAAACTAAAAGGTGTCTAATGTATAAGAGTTTCACGCATGTGACTTTCTTTTAAATTTAGAAGGCATTTTAAAATCACTAATTGCATAAATGAAATAGTAGTTTTGGACCAAAAAAAAAAAAAGATTGTATTATTGACTCCTTATAGGAAAGGAAGAGAAAGGAAACACCATTGTCCTTTATTTGAGAATGATCCCCCAAAGTGAGTCACAAAACTTCTTGAAAGGATTCTGTCATTTTTCACTTGCAGCCTCAGGAACAATCCCAGTCTCTGCCATTACATCTCATGTTTTGAGGAAAGAGCGAAGAAAAACAAAATCGTTCCTTCTAATTTATAACTTTGTTATACAAGAAAGAAGCCTTTAAATGTTATAAATTTTTAATTTTTTTTCATTTAGTTAACTCTCTTGCTGAGAGAAGTGACTGCCAAAGAACCATGCCTAGTATGAGCAATAAACACCAACAGGATCTGCTGCATTAATAATTTATACACAAATAATCAAACGAAATGATCTGGCAGGTCCCACAGGTGAATCATACAAAGTTATAAAAATGGTAGTGTGTTTAAATCAGGCAACTTTTAAACAAAAATTCACTCCTTGTGTGGTTAGAGATGTGCTAAGAGGGGCTACTGATCTGACATTCCTTTTACTGCCACACTGATCTGTCTCTATGAGGGTATGTCTCTACTGGAGACCTCAGTAGCCTCCTTTTTCTTTTTCTTTTCAGTACAGGGGAACTGAACTCATGACCTCATGCTTGCCAGGCAAGCACTTGTGCTGCTGAGCTATATCCTTGGCCCCTGGGCTCCTTGCTATACATGAAGTCAAGTGCAAGGCACTCTGTAAAGCAACTATATCACATCTACCTTGAGCCTGTGTTCATCATGTGCTTTTGGTTGCTTGGACATCTGTTCTAACTGAGCAGCCTCTGTGTCTTATCTTTTATAAATTATTTGAAATGCTACTATATTTGTTTTCTATTGGTGTAATAAAAAGTTTAGTGACTTTGAATAACACAGATTTATTAGCTTACCATTCTACAAGGTTAGAAATCCATTAGGTCTCTGTGGGCTAAATGTTTTGGCAGAGCTATGCCAACATTTGGAGACAAAATTCATCTCTTACTCTTTTCATATTCTAGAAGTTGCCCACATTCATTGGCTTGTGGTCCCTTTTTTCTATCTCCAAAGCCAGCAATGGTCCGCTGTGATCTTCTGATATCATATTCCGTATTTTTCTTCTATTTTTTTGTTCTACTTATAAGCACCTTTGTGAATATACTGGGTTCACCAGCACAACCTAGGATAAGATCTTTATTTTAAAATTATGTAGTTAACAATCTTCATCTGTCTGCACCTTTAATTCTCGCTTACCATAAATTCTTACGCATTCATGGATTCTAGAGACTAGGGCATGGGCATTTTTGGGGACCATCATTCTGTCTACAACAACTATTCATGCAGTTATCATTGAATACTTTCCATTTCTTTGTTCTCTGATGAAATCAGGCAGACCTTTTGTGTTGATCCTCAGAAAATATGCTTTTCTTTATTTCTGTCCTTCTTAAGTTTTTTCTTCCTCTCAGCCAAGTCCTTCCCTCTCCCTCAATGCCTACTCATCCCTCCAGGTACAGCATGATTTTTACCTTTGACATGCAGCTTTTCCCACTTCACAGTGTTTATCTGATTATTTTTCTTCTCATTATTTCTTTTTCTCCTCCTCCTTCCACTAGAATTCTATTACACTGACTTGTACAAAATTGGAAAAAGATTTTACTTAAAAAAAGAGCAATTGTATATGATTTAAACTAATACTAGCTATCAACTATGTATCACTGATATAATCTCTGAAACCAGGAAATGTCTCACACTTTAAAAAAAAACCCTCCCTTCCAACTTTCATTTGCTTAAAAGATAATTGTTTATTCAGTGTTGATGCAGTTAAGCAAGATTGTACTTGTAGCAGTTATTTTATTGCAAGTGATAGAATCATGATCTTTCAAATTTAAGGGAAAAATTAGTTTATTAGGGATATGTTGAATCAAAGCTCACATAAAGAAGCAAACAATCAAACATTAGAAAGTAGAGAACTGAAAGAACTTCAGAAATACATATAATAGTAGTCATGATTAGTGCCAAGGAAGTTTGGTCCTATGACAAAATCTTACAGGAGAGACTATCCTGGTTTAGTTCACCTCAGGTTCCTACTTTACAGATGAAGAATGAAACTAGTAAGGACACATAGGTCAACAGCCCACTAAGACCACGTGACTTGTGATGCTAGTGATTTCCCAAAAGACAAGGCTTCTAATACCAAAAAGACAATGTAGAGATACTGGGTAGGCAAAGTGAGCAAGGCACATGGATAAAAAATATAATGTGAAATTTCTATGCTGTCATTGTTACTAAAAAGCAAACAGAGGTAATAGGAAAAAGTGTAAAACAACACACGAGCAAGGATAACTTTTAATGCACTATACTCTGCATTAAAATCTTCACCTTTATTCTCTGAACAAGTAACTACAAACCCTGGAATTTTTTTAAAAAGTCTTCATATACTAGGAATACCAGAAGTTAATGTTTATTGAGCATATATTGTATTATAGACACTAGAATAAAATAGTACATGGATTTTCTCATTGGATCCTTTGGCAGCCCCTTGAATGAAATCCCTATCTTTTTCATTTAATAATGAAAGGAGGTATGGAGAAGTTATGTCAGTTATCCCATGCTGTCTGTCCACTGCCTGAAGAGGAGAAGCAACAATGAGGGAGGTTGTACAGACACAAGAAGAGAGGAGCATCTATGTCATTTAGAAGTCAATGACATTTGAGAATAGTAAGGTTACGGAATACAGCTTGAAATTGGTTAGCCCTTTAATTAGGAGTCATGTCAGACTGTTCTAGTGGGTACTACAGGGAAAAGGGAGAGAATCTCTATGTCTGGTATGCAGTTTGGACAAAGGATTGAAATGCAGAATGAAAAGGCCTACACCAGGCTTCTGTATAGTGTGCAGAAAGAACTCAGAGGGTCCGTGAGTCAGATCATGAATCAAAAGAGAAATAATACATAGAGAATGCTCTCGGTCAGGAAGGCAATTCTAAAGAAATGTACCTAGATGAGAGAGAAGTCAGAATACTTAGGGAGCTGCAAACAGTGAAGTATAATGGAAATATGTCAGTCAGAATGGAAATTTGGAAATGAGAGGGAAAAGAGATAAAGCTGAAACCTTTGGTCACACCCAGTGTTTAAAGAGCTTTAAAAGTCATCCTAAGGTATCTGTTTGGTGTTTATTTGTTTGTTTGCTTTGAACTGCAATAGAAATAATAGAGAGGCCTTGGGCATGTTCAAGGACTGTCCACTATGTCAAGCTCAGGTTTGCTGGGTGAGGAAGAGGGAGCAGCATGAAGTTTAGATGGGAGTTGAGTGACTCCCAATTTAGGTAACTGGGAAAATGTGCCATTTAATCCAGGACTAGATTCTGGCAAGGGGAGCAGATCCAAGAGGAAATAGAATGAATTTGAGTGGGAAACGTCCTCATCACAATGTCCAGCAGACACTGAAGACATAGGTTAGAGTTGAGAAGACCTTGATATGTGAGGAACCAGTGCTCACAATGGTTGAGAGGGAGATAGAGGAGTGGAGGAGCTAGCACAAAGACTGTAGGTAAAATGAAAAGAGAGACAGGAAGAGAAACTTGACAGACATTGGCATTTAAAGGGAAGGGGAGGAAGATAAACCAGCAGTGGGTCTCAGAAGAAATCAAAGGGTTAAGAAAAATCCAAAAATCCAACAGTAATAAATCAAAAGAACAGAAAGTGTCAAGAATGCAATTTGCTGTGCACCCTCCACAGAAAGGAAGAATTTAATATTTTCTGTAGGGTTTGACTATTTGGAGGTAACCAGTGATCCTGCTGGTTAAATTTGGTGTGGGATCAAAGCCAGTCTGCATGGAGTTGAGCAAGAAGAGCAATTGGGGAACGAGAGTGCGCAAGAGTCTTAATGAGAATGAAGGAGACAGAGAGGTGATGTTGAAGAGCACATAAAGAACAGTGTTCTTAACGCACAGGGGAGGAAGAAGCCAGTGTAGAAGAGCTTATGGAGCAGAGCTAGCTGCAGGGGGAGTTGCCATCCCAGTGGGAAGGGACAGATAAAGACCCAGATGGAAATTGGTCTGAAGAGGTGGTACGATTCTTTCTCTGAACAGAAATACTCTATTTAGCTCCCCCAACTTGTTCTTTTCCCCCCTCTCTTTTTCTTCACTTTTCTACCCTTTTAAAATTCAGTCCTAATATGGGATTGTGGCTGAGATCTGTATGCAAAGCACCTGGCACTGTGCTGATTATATAACAGAAGCTAGAAAAGTGTTTTCTGTTGCTCTCTCTGTTTCTTTCTCTTTCTCGAGTTCTCCAGGTCTCCCTTTGCTGTTGTACTTTGCTCCTGAAGGGGATGAACTGCCCATGAACTGAATCTCAAGAATGACATATCAAACAACCTTAGCACATTGAGTGTAAGCAAGTCTGCAAGAGGTGGTTGGCTCTGGCTCCTGAATCCCCTCTTATGATAAGGGGGTCTTGTACTGAATATACAGGGTAGGCATGGCCATAAAATACTCTCATTCTGTCTCCCACAGTCCTACTGTTTCAGGTTAGAAGCAGGCAGACTGTGGGTGGGACATGAAGGTCTAGCCAGAAAGGGCTAACGTGAGTAGCAGGACAGACTCTAATGAAATAAACAAGGCGAAAATAAAGAAGCAGATGTGATACTCTTTGTGTCTGTTCTAGTTGCCTAGCTCCAGTTCCAGGTGAAGGCCCCAGGGATGCAGCAAAGGAAGTTGAGAAGAAACCAGGGAACAGAGACATGTGGAGATGATAGCAAGTCACCAAAAGTAGGATTTCCCACAGAACACTGGTCCAGAGAGATCCTCTGTGAAAAAAGTGTTCCTTGGTAAGAGACCTTTGGAAAACATTGTGTGTAATACTAATAGTACATACTCATGTACCAAAAACAATTGTCAATAAAAAGGTTCACTTTTTAAAACAATTTTCACGACTTGAATTTCACTTTTTAGAACCATGTCCTGTGGGACAGGTATAGAACAAGGTGCTCATACCATGCTGATGATTATCAGCCAAAACATTCAAATTCATTTCAGAATAGATTTCCTATCATAGTTCAAGTTGATACTCTTACAAACAATCTGAAATAAAAAACTGCAAATGAATTTCCCCTTTATCAAGTGGAATGATTTAAACTCTTAAAGCACTGAAGAAAGATATTGTTAAGCCAAGTTGGGGGTAAACATAGTTGGGTATTCTATTTGATTTGGTACTAATATTCATGAATTGTCATGCTTTCCTGTTGCACTATATTCTAAATATATTCCATGGTATGTTTTCATAATTAATATGCAAATAGATATATAGTTTATAATTAATTTCAACCGGGCACAGAGAAAAACTTGAAAACCTCAGCATGTAGGCATCTTTTTGGTAGAAGTTCAATGAAATCCCCAAATGTCTTTGTTTTTGCAATCCATAATTTGCAGATTATTAATACAATAAATCCTTGTTGTCTGTGAGAGTTGGCATCATACCCATGTACTCCTGTGCAGAAGGCCCACAAACTAAAAATCGAAATGGAAAGAAAAAAAAAACCATGTGGTTTCTGTGTATGCTCATTACCTGCTTCTGAAACCATAATATCTCGGCCTTTTATAGATCTTATAACAGGCTCTGCAGGAAGCAGCTGCAGTCATTAGCCATAGGATAGATGAAATACGCAATCTGCATGGAGGGAGGCCTGGGCCAGCTTGGTCTTTTGGATTCCCAGTCTTAGGCATGGAAAACACCATCAATGTTACCTTTTGTATTTATATTGAAAAGCAGCATTAACAAGAAAGTAACAGATTTGATCATTTAAAAAGATTTGGGAAATCGAAGCCCAGACCTTCTTTCTGCCTTCCTTGGTGTGAAGTTTGGATTGGCTGAGCCCTAGGGTACCCATCTAGTGAGAAACGGAGCTGAGACTCAAACCTATTCTGGCTTCTGTGTCTGTGATTTTTCCACTCCCCTCCCATGGCTCTTTCAGGGACCCTGCAAAAGGAGTGGCAGTAGCATTTGGTAGCAACTGTCCTTGTATGCTGTGTCACCAACCTTCTTCAAACCTGGACATGGAACTATCACTGAGGTGACACATAATGCAGAAGCCTTGCGTCAATGCCCTGGGGAGCTAAGCGCTACAATTGTGATGCTCGTTCCCAAATCCCCAAGTTTAAATTCCGTGCAGCAAATTGTCTTCATTTTGCAATTACCCAGCTCATCACAAATTTATCCCAACCAGTGAGGGTTAAAGCTCGGATAAAACCTCACACGATGTGATGGAAGTCGCTGTTGCTTAAGGAGCTAGGGTTCACCTTTCTGAAAGCTCTTCACTGCCAACCCAGAACCCGTATCCCAGCATTGCTGGAGGGAACGATGGCGCCCTGCATTTCAGAGAAGATTTAAAACCAAGATCCTAACTGCTCATCATCATTAAAAATCTCCAGGCAGTTTTCATAAGAACAAGGGGGTGGCTGCCTGAGGTTTTGGCTGACAGTCAACCCAACTAATTACATTCTGTCTACTGTGTCCTCCCGCAGTTTCAATTGGATGTGTTATTTTATATTATTTTTTTTCACTTCCTGTCCTAATCTGAATGTAGGGTTGCTGTGTGTTCTTAAGCAGATGCTGCTGTTCTTCCTGGTAATAGAGCCTTTTCAGATTTGTTTTTCCTCACAGAAAGTTTTTGAGACTTTAAATCGTTCTTCTAAATAATCCTAAAATCCTGACATCAAATAAATTTTAAATGCAATGTCTGTAGGTAGTGAGTTATTTATGTTGTGACTTCCTCTCACCAAGTATTGACATGAGCAAAAATGCTTACCCTCAAGGTGATAATGTCCTACTTATAAACAGCCAGTGTCACAGCAATGTCCCTTAGTGTTCTTGGCTCTTCTCCTTACTGAGGACCAACTCTCCTGTTTAAATTCTTATTCATGAATGTCATGAACAATTCTCATTTTGTGGCACAGTTACAATGAGACAACCTTATATAACCTATCATCTCTATTATCTATCTATCTATCTATCTATCTATCATCTTTCTTGCTGTAAGTTAATTAAAAAAGGATGGAAAGGAAATTGTTAAAATCCCAATATTTTCTGGGAGAACTCCTCTGCCAACATTTCCAGATGTGACCATCCACAGAATAAGACAGAATTCTTTGGTGGGAAATTAGAAATCAGGAGGCATGAATTCCATTTATTTTAGCCTACTCTCCATGGCTCCAGCTCTGTGGCCTTCATTATGCACTCCTACCTCAATACAGAGTGAAGAGAGTGGGTTAGAACTTCCAAATTCTTAAACCCTATTATTTTATATAGATTTGCCTATACCTTCCCCCATGTTTCAGAGAGAAAATATGGACTTGTACATAGACACAGAAAACAAACTTAAATGATGAATATTTTTTAGTTCAAAAAATGATCAAAATTTAGAGCCCCTTGGACCCACAGAGGAGCTGCAGGACAAAAAAAATTTTTTTAAATTTGAAATTAAACTTAACCTGATTTAAAACAAACACTGGGAAATATTTTGAAAGGCTTGTACTGTATACCTGGCCCAGATCTAGGCTTTTTGCACTAACTCATTTGTTTCCCATCATGAGCTTCTCTGGTGTTAGTCTTTTTTAGAGATGAAAAAACAGAGCCATAATGAAAGGTCATCTGCCCAAATGAGGAAGTGACACAGCCAGGATTCAGAACTAAGATTTCATTGTGAATCAGGAGTCTGCATTCTTTACCACTGTGCTTTGCTGCCTCCCTTAGGGACGTGAACTTTATGTGCTCTCTCTCCTCAAACATTCACTGTCGTAGCAGCCAGAAGTATGGAATCTTTCTACTTCCATCCATTCTCAAACAAAGATTTAAAAGAGAGAAAAATAAGATTGCCTTTTGTCAATTAAATCTACCCATAAAAATCAAAGCAGAGATAGAGTTGTTAAAAAAAAATGGGTGTCCTAATTTACTTTTTATTTTTTCCTGCAAGGACCTACATTTGAATCACTTCCCTGTTTCTCAGAATGACATTGGTTAAAACTCGGCTCTCCTTTGCTTTAGGACTCACCTACATCTTCTCTGCTTCCTGGGTGGCATGCCAGAAGAGAATATGCTATCTGAAGAATAAATTTAAGTAAATAGTGTCACAAAATAATTGGTTGACCTTGGAAATACTGAAGATGTACTCTAGATAAGTATCTCTAGCCCCCAAACTAAAAAAGAGAATCCCAATGGGCAGAATTCTACTATGGGAGGTATGTGTGTCTTACGGTGGCAACTGATGCCTTGGGACCTTGGCATTAAAGCAGCCCATCTTTGGACCAGCCACATCCCTCTACGCTTACTCCAACCCCATTAATTACCTTCTGATGGCTACCTGTCCTGTGATGGCCACGTCCACTGGGGGCTCTGGTACCGTCCTGCCAAAAGTTTCACTTCTCACTACGCACCAGTTGTTAGAGCCTTGGTTGGGCCTTATCTCAGGGATTGTGCCATGCGACTCTGTCCTCGACACCAGTCCCCTTCAGTGTGATTGTTCATCTCTTGATCCCCAAACTGAGGATCTGATCCCATGCAAGTCCAGAATACTAATGCCCCTTCCTGGGACCTCTCAATAGCTTCCCTTCAGGACATGACTCTGTCTCTTGGTCCCTCCATGTATGTTGCTATGAGCCTCTCAATCATAACAAAGAGTTTTCCCTGGCTCCAAGAGAAAGTCATGGCAGGTGTGACTTACATTTCATCTTAATCCTTCAGTACAGTGGTGGCGGCTTTCAGTAAGGGATGAGCCTAGCAATACACATTTATTCCCACAGGCACCTGCTCATGTTTATACTCACATGTGTGACTTCATTTGCAAGACAAAAAGAAGTATAAAATATGAAATTGCAGCAAAACTAGAAGTGCGGAATTTGTATTTATTAGACTGTGATAAATGTCAGGATAATAAGACTCTCGAGGGAACAAACAGTCTCCTCCTGCATTCCTGCCAGGGCTGCTATGAGCACACACTGCCAGGCCGTGTGTGAGGCACCAAGCAAATCCCCCAATGCCTCCTCTTTGGCTGAGAATCTCTAGTGATTTAGAATTCAGACATCGTGACACCAGTGACAAAGGGGTCTCTAGAAAGACGTCCTCAGTTCATCTGAGATATTTCCAGTGCATTGTAAAGGAGGAAATGAATAGATGGCAATTGAAGTCAAACTTTATATACCCCAGCTATTGTGTGAAGTTTGTAAGAATTGTGATCAAAGAAAAGATTAAAAAAACCCAAAAAACAATAACCCACCTCATCTTGAGTTGTGCTAATGTATTTTAAGTAAAGGATGTGTTTGGAAGTAATTGACATTGCAAGAGTTAGTCGAAATAATTAGTCTTGATGTCACCTCTATTTAAATCAATCTTAACACAAATCAGAAATTAAAATGTTAACCAACTAGCTTGATTGTTTTGCATTAAGCAGTAAGCACTCGTGAAGTCTGAGGATCCAGCACTGTGCTGGTGGGTGGGTTGGATACAAGGTTGTCCCTGCCTGCAAATTCTCAGAGTCTTTTAATAGAGGTAAGATTTGCATGCAAGAAGCAGCTAGAAGATGCAACTTCTATAACCAGTATTTGGTTACATTGGTGATGCTAAGGCAGGAGCAAGTGCGTCTCCCAGGGGACACTGGCAGTTCAATGCCTGGAGACATTTTTAGTTGTTTCAGCTAAGTGTGTGCTACTGGCATCTAGTGGGTGGAGGCCAGGGATGCTGCCAAGTGTCCTAAAATGCACAGGATAAGCCCCACAGCAAAGAATTAGTTGGTCCCAAATGGCACTAGAGCAGAGGTCACCTGCATGTACTTGATAGTATTCTGGAATTCTTTTGTACTGGAGAAACTCAGTACAAGCACTGGGTATGGCAGGTGTGTGATAAAACCTGCAGGGAAAGAGATCTGACCAGTGCTTGTGGACCTGGAGGATGGAAGTGGTCAGCATGCCTGTGAGACCAGCAGATCCCCTTGTCTCACTGCCAGAATTTTCAGCCGCTGCCTAACTCGCTGCATTCAGTTGTCATGTGAGGTACCTCTTCCTGCTGTTCAGGGTCCTGCCTATATCAAGGCCAGACTCACATTTAATTAAGCACTTATTTTGCACCAGGTTTTATGAGTACTTTACAGGTTTTAAATCATTTAGTACTCATAAGAATTTTGTAAAGTTCTTATTTTTATCCCCATGTTAAAAATGAGAAAATGTAGTTATGAGATATAAAAATTTTTTCTTTCGCTACACAACTGGTAGGAGGCAAAGCTAGATTAAAACCAAGATAGTATAACTTTAACCATGATGCTCTATTGCCTCTTCCAAGCAGTAGTGATGGTGTTTCCTTCAGATTCCCTTCAGAATGAAGTGGGTCCTCCCAGAAACCCTACTCAGGGCTAGAGAATTCGGGACAGTGGACTTGCTAGCCCTCCTCTTGGAACTAGTGGCTCCAGGGCATCTCCCAGCAGTTTCAAAGGAAACTTGTGGATGGGCAGCTCTTTCCTCTATTCCTAAGCAAAGTCCTTGACAGGAAGAACTAGACTAGTAGGTTTAGAATCATAGAAGTTGAAGTAGAGTTGATGCAGTAAATTTCAGATTACTAAAGGCAAGTACCATACAACGCAATTCTTTTTAAGTAGTTACACTAAAGTACATTTATGGGGAATGTGTCCACATTGTATTGTTCATTAAAAGCCAAAAAAAAAATTATTGCAGACCAGTGCATAAACATCGCCCTATTTTTGGTAGAGTAAAATTACACTATTATATGTAAATGATTAAGTACAGAAGAATTTCTCCTACTCTTCTCAACAGCAATGGTAGATTCAATCTTAGGAGGTGAAATCTTAAAAAATTCAAATGATAAAAAGGAAAATACTCCTTTCTGAGGCCCTGGAAAAGTTGATGGAGACATAATTATCCAGGGCAAAGTTTCCTTTCTTGGTGAGCATGCTTGGTTCCAGTCCAAGGCAGACCAGGAGTGGAGAAAAATGTGTCTCCATAGAGCTCAGCTTTCTCCACAATGCTTGCTTTGCTGCTGATGCCACCTCTTCCTCCAACATCTACCCCTTCCCATCAAACTATGACAAAATGGAGAGGATGCCTCCATCCCCTCTTCCATCTGTTTCAAAGGGACAGATATTGCTCTCTTTTATTTCATGGTGTATTTAAATTAATGAAGAACCCTCTTAGGAATGTCTCCAGGTTTGAACTCTCTCATTGCAGCATAAAAAAATTTCAAACGGTATGTAGATAAAATGAGATAAAAGAACATTCAATCTTCCTGGGGTGACATCTTTGCCATCGTATCCTTTTTACTCAAATAGATTCAACTTAAAAACTCACACGTGTTTATTTTCCTTAAGTGCCTGACCAAGCAATATTCAAAATGCTAAAGGGAAATAGAGGTATGATACTCTAGTTCTGCCTCTGGCACTTTACAAAAATTAGAGAATAAAACAAATGCATTAATAAATTACTGCACATGTGTGGTGGATTAACTAATGGTCAACTTGGAACGCCCAACTGAACTGAGTCAGCATGGCTGTGGGAATGGAAGACCCACCTGAGGACTGTTGCCAATATGACAGGAGAGAGGAGGGGAACATTGCGTGCTGCTGATAGGCCTCTGCTACAATTTGCCTATGGGGGCTGCCGGAGACTCCTAATAACATCTGACCTCCCGCCTGTCTCCTCCTTTGGAAGAGCAGAGGCTGCTGAGCTCTGGTCTTTGACTTCACCTGGGCATCATCTCCCGGCTCTCGGCATGGACTCTCTAGCGTTCAGCACCAGCCTCTGGGCTTTCAGGCACAGACTCCTTGGCCTTCTGACGCAAATTCAGAGGAAACATTGCTGTGGGATTCAGGACCTTGGCTGAATCCTTTGGGTCTCCAACACGTGGATAGATCTCTTGTATTCTTCTGCATTTGACTTTTGGATGAATATTATAAAATAATTCTATAAATTATGTGTCTTGGATTAAATCTATTCCCTTAAACCACTTACCACAACAACATGCTTTATTCAAGGTCAGGGAAGGAAGGTTTATACTGGCTTTGGAGTCAGTGCTGATTTCATGAAGAAAGAGCCATTTGAGGTAGGCATGGGGAAAGAGTCTAATTTTAACAGGTTAAGATGAGCAGATGAAATAAAGCAAGGCAGCAGGAATAAAACTCTCTCCCAAAACAGTACAAAGTGATGGCAGGAAAAGTCCCAGGAGTAGGATGTATGTGGCACAGGTACTAAAGGAGAATGGAGGAGATCACTGCAAGGGTCCGGATATATGGCTGCTTATCGGAGGGCCTGAGACACAGGCTGTCACTGCACACACATATAGGACATTTGCTTCAAACAACAGTGAAGGGTAATGTTACTTGAAAACCTTCCCTCTGTCACAGGCATTTTTAAAATCATAACTAAACTGAAGAAAATGAAAGAATGAAAGAAAGAAAGAAAGAAAGAAAGAAAGAAGAGAGAAAGAAAGAAGAAAGAAAGAAAGAAAGAAAGAAAGAAAGAAAGAAAGAAAGAAAGAAAAGAGAGAGAAAGAAGAAAGAAAGAAAGAAAGAAAGAAAGAAAGAAAGAAAGAAAGAAAGAAAGAAAGAAAGAAAGAAAAGAAGGGAGGAGCAGGGGAGACAAAAGAGGAAGGCAAATCCCTAGATGATGGAAGGTAGAGGGAATTGAAAACTATTTTTTGAGGGACTAACTGGTAAAGGTTTTGAATTCAGTAACCTGAAAGTTTGAAACTCAAACTAGAGACTCAACATGAAATGCAGTCATGGATTGGTAACACTTCTGGGCACCATGAAGCAGAAAATTCAAACTTGTTAAAAAAAAAATACCAGCTAATCAGACCATAGATAGACCCCTACTACAGAAAAGTTCATGATTCAAAATTTTAAAAAATGAGCAGACAGTCTATATAAGAGCAAGTCAGAAGAGAGAGAAAACAGAAGGATTTGAACTCCCAAGAATATCAGACGACAAAAATTTGAAACACTATAAAGTAAATAAATTACTAAAGACAAAAATAGAAAAGAAACTTAAGGAAAAACAAAAGATACTATGGAGGAAAAATAAAAAAATGGGAGAAGAACCAAGTGGAACTTCTAGAAATACAATTTTTAAACACTGATTGTTTGGTTTTTAATTTCAGTGTTTAAAATTTTTATTTCCAGAAGTTTCATTTGGTTCTTTACCTGTATTTTCTTTTTCTTCCATAGTATCTTCTTTAAATGGAAAAGCAGAGTAGGTATTACTAAGAGGGAGAATTAATGAACTAGAGGGTAAAGTAAGATCAGTTTTCTGGAATACTTAATACAGGATTCAGGAAATAGAAAATATTCATTTTCCAAATGTCATGGCGTTTGGAGGAAAGCATACATGTATTATGAGTTCCATAGAAGAAGAGAGTGGTGGAGGAACAGCACTATTTGTAGATAATGGGTGAGAATTCTTCCGTGTCAATGGTAACACAAGCTCTCGGATTCAAGGTGCAAATGGATGACAAGCCCCAGATATCTCTCCCCAACACTGCCATGGACCAGAATGAAGCACAAGGTTTTATTCTGCAGGCTTGACTATAATATAAAAAAGTAACCCATATAGGAAGTGGTAGCTTCTGCAGATAAACTGGATTTTGCTCTTTAAAATTTCTACTTTGTGTTGCTTGCAGTGTTCTGTTCTGAAATGCTATATTATGTTTGACTCTATTCTGTTTTGTTTTGCTTTGTTTTGTTCTATTCTCTTCAAAATAAAAAAAATTTCCACTTTGTGCACCTTGACTCAGCCCTTCTGTCCTCTATCCTCTTGTGATTGGTCTTTGTCACTTTTCTGTCACCTGAACTGGCTTTTGGAGATGTACTTATTGAAACCCTCTCTTTCCAATAGAAAGTACCATGTCTATAGTTTCAACTGTGAATATTTGAGTTTTACAAATGGAACAGAAAGTCTTTAATACACCCATACTCCTCTCGTTACAAAAAAAATTGAATTCAAATTTAAATGGGTAGTGTGCATTGACTTCTCTGGCACAGTTTCTTGATAGCCCATTTTCAAATTCTTTTATTCTCTTTGCTACTTTCTATACTGGTTCTAAATATATTTGTATGAGAAACTGTGGAATAAACCCTAGTTTGAAAGCAAGAAGACTGAAGTTCAGGTCTATATTAGCAATGCCAAAAGCACCGTGCTGCTGTCTCACAGGTGTGCTCTCACCTGCCCCTTACAGAAGCCCTGTGAGCTAGCTTCTTTTATCAACTCTATTTACACTTGAAGCTATTAAGGTTGCCACCTCACAGTTCAGTGATTAGGAGGAGGAAAAGACTCTTTGACTGCAAAGCCCAGGATGTCAACAGCTATAACCTCCAGCCTCATTGGCCATCTAGCTCTCCAGTAACGTCTCTGTAACACTCTGTGATGTGAAGTATGTGTTCCTGGAATTTGCGTGAAGTTCCACGAACAGTGTGTGGGAAACAGTAAAGAATTTACACCTGTCTCTAGGGAAAAATGAAAGCAAACAAAGAGAATATCTTGCCATACTTGGAAATAATGGATGATCTGTATAATTCAAATCTGATTTTCCAAATTAAAAAATAAAAGTAGTAATTTATAGGTTTTATAACCTCATTTGCACTAGTTATCAAAATTTAGCTTTCTTAGAAAGTCAATCATCTTAGCTAAGAAACTTTGTCAGTTCAATCATTTGAAATTCTTCATTTGAACATTGAGATTTTGGTCCCCAAAAAACACCTTCCACTCATGGATAGTCGGCCCTCCTGGAAAGAAAGGACTTTGCAAACATGGCACAAGAACTTGCTGTCTGAATCCTCCCCATAGAAAGGCTATGTAACCCCCTCCAACTCCCTAAAAGCACTCCAATTGCTGTCTCACTTTCTTTCATTCTCCCTCTTAGCCTGATACTTCCTACACCCCACCTTCTGGATTGTCGTGGTGTGAGACCCAATTCTTCATTAAGCACCCCCTTCTTTGGTTGCCCATTCCAGTCTACGAGAAATGTAATCTTCTTCTCTCAAATATTTTAAAGCCCATCCAGTGATTTACTCTCACTAAACACTTAACTTTTCTGCCTCTTTTATTAGTTAAGAGTCATGAAATTAGGAGATACATCTTCATATTTGTCACTGTTTAAAACCTACTCGTTTACATCTGGCACATATCATGTAGAAATATGTGGGAAATAAACAAATGTATAGCTACATGATGATTATCAATGTCTGATCCACATGAATGTATCTGCATCATTATTCCTTTGGGTTCAAAAAACAGAAATCTACTCCAACTAATTGAAGACCAGAGGGAATTTTTTTGTAATGACACAGGGATATCACAAAGAACCTCATTGAGGAAGTACAGCCAGTCCTCAGAACACTGAACTGGGACCTGGAAAGCCATCAGGAGCTAAAGCAGCTACTTTCTCAGTCTCTTTTTTCTCTCTGGGGCCACATGATCCACCATCTGCTCCATTCTCTTGCTTCTCTCGCCAGACGGTCTCTCCCTACACCAAGTTTTCATGGGCCAGGGACCACAATGACCTCTAATCTCTTGACTCGTAGTTCACATTCTTAAGAGAGAGATTCTGACTGGCCCAAGCTATGGGTCAGGTGTCCAGTCTTGGTCCCCTCAACTATGGCCAAAGAATAGTAAACTCTCATGACACAAAAAGGTGGGACAGGCATAGCCCTTCAGTCTTGGCAGACTTGGCCTGGGAGCAGTTCTAAAGAAAGTTATATATACACACTTTTTTCTTTTAAAACGATCCTGACTAAATGTTGAGTCTGTGCGTGTGTTTGTGTGTCTGCGTGAGATGAGAAAGTGAACAAGTTAATACTTTGAAGATTTGCTTGCAAATTCATGTTGAAGAAAAATGAGAAGCAAGTTTTTCCCCAGTGAAAAAATAAAACCAAGAGAAAGTTGTTGGAAACTTGTAAGGACAGAGAGATGAAAATAGGACATAAAATTCAATAGAAAAGCATACCTTTTGAACAATTTTTAAGAAAGAAAGCACTGACATCTCCATGTAGGGTGGGCAAAATCTGGAAACAACAGAGGACACAGAGCCCGTTTAGAGTTTAGATTTTATAATCTTCTGTTCATAATATAGAACCAGACCACAAAGGTTTAAAGAGTATGGGCTAAATGTCCCTCACTCAGAAAACAGCATTTTTTTATGGATGTTTAAAGATTAAAGGCAGAAGCAGTTAGTCTACTGTGTAATATTTACTGATTTGAGCAGCTCTACTATACAGACATCTCACACATAAATTTAACTATTATTATTGTGTTGCCCTTTTCCAAGAAAGGGTAAAGTAGATTTGTAGGAGCACTTAACACATGTAAATCCCCCACCTCTTGAAACCAAAGCACTCTGTATTAAAGAGCTACATAAATTTTGCAAGTATTCTGTCCTTTTGAGATCATAGCACTACTCTTTCTTGCAACACAATTAAAGTGACACTTTTTTAAGCCCGTTCCATGAACACTGATTGCAGATATCTCACAAAAGACACTGCTTTAGCCAAGTGCATAATTGCACTAAGGACATAATGATGTGCAGAGGCTCCAGGCTTGGGTATTACAAGGGCTCTGTTGGCAAATAGCTAGCTGTTTCATTGGCCACTGCAGCCTTCTTTGAACTTTATTTACTCATTTACTGTGCTTTCCCCACTTTTCTTAAGACTGGCTTTAAAAAATGATTTAAAGCATCGCTTCCTTCAAACAGCGAATAGTCCACAAAACAGCTGAGAGCTTACGAAAGAATTGTAAGTGCTCGAATTGATAGCAGTGGAATCTCAAATGGTGTATTTTTCCACGGATAAGATGCAACCCAGGCAGAGAGAGTGGAATTTTTGTCTTTCTTGTCATGGCTGTTTTCTCATACTTGGTCCTAAGGAAGAGAAGTTTTGTATTTTATATTGAAAATGGCCCATGAGAAATGATTTTTCATTTTTTGATCAGCTTGAAGTTTCTAAAATGTATTTTGTACAATAAGTTAATAACTATTTTGATCAAATTCCTTGAAAATCATACAATAATGCCATAAATTCTGCTGGAAAAAGAACAAGTTAGAGATTTAAACATCTTATCTAATCAGGATTAGATAATAACTTTATGAGAAAAGTTAATTTGGGTTTAGCAAAGATGGGTTTGGAATGAACTATTCCTAGAATCCGTGACTTAAAATTATGCGATGCAATATCTACATCTCCCAAGAGGGCAAATATTATGAAATCTTGAGCTTTGAAATATGTTTCCTCAATAATATAACAGAATTTGTGTTGAGTGCCCAGTAATTTATCACATGGCTCTGTCTTAATTTATTATTATTATGATTTACTTACCTAATGCCTGATTGTGAGACATTTTCATATTTGCTAATCTTTTCACTATTATAAATAATTCTGTGGTGAACATTCTTGTAGATAAGTAATGTCCTTTAAATTGGTTTCCATGGCTCCAGTTTCCCTCTGCTGCAATCATTCAATCCACCTCTGACTCAGGCAGATTTTTCTTTTAGAAGCAGCACTTTGTTGTGAATAGGATAGTCAAGTGTTGTGGCCACGCTCGGAACCTGCACAATCTAATTTTAATCTCCAGTTTCTTCATGATTACCCAAGGCTCTGCTACTTGAAGTTTGACCATAATTACCAGTTGATTTCTAGGCAATCGTCTAAAACACTTTCCTTCAGGGGTGGAAGGATTGCTTAGAAGAGTCTAGAATCCTTCCTAGAGGAATTTTGGAGCTAAAACCAACAAAGAAAGATTGTTCTTTCCCTAGATGCCTGAGGTAGTTATATGGAAACTTTAGAAGGGTGACTAGAAGCCATGTATTTCTGCCATGTGAATTGTGGAAAAAGAATGTTTGTCTGCAGAGGGAGAAAAATGAACAGAGGTAGGAAGAAAAGAAAGAGGATGTAAGAGGAAGAGGAGAGAGATTAATAAATGTTCTAACCGACAACAAGAAAGGCAAAGAGGAATCAAACTGTCCCTTTCCGGGAGCACAGAGCAGTTGTGAGTGAGCATTTGGAAGAGGAGACCCAATCCCTGGGCAATTGCTGAATGAGAAAGCTAGTACTGTTCGTCTCCTTATTGCTCTCTGTTATGCCAAGCTTATGGTTGGCTTGAAGTGTAGACCACCAAGGTGGGAACATGGTACACCCATTGGTAAATACATTAAGACAGTCTTGGGAACATTTCAAGGACAGTAGACTGTCCTTACAGATATTTCGATGACACTAGAAATGTAGTGAGATGGAATTGATTGCATTCCTTAAATTTCTCTGGGAGATTCTTACATGTATGTGCAGAGAAAAGATTCTCTGACAAGCCATTTGGGAAGCAGAAACTCTTACCCTTAAGACATGCTTGAGGCTAACCACATGGGGTTTAAATAGCAATCAATGGATACTGGGTAATCTTAAACTCTTGGCTTTTATCGGGCAAGTAAGATACAGGAGTTTGGGGCCAAAGCTGAATTTGTTTGGGAATGAAGATCTTTAATTCATTCACACACTATCTTATCCTCTGTCCTTTCATTCATGTAATGTCATGCTCTTTTTTTTCTTTTATGAAAAGGTTTAGGGAGTATAACTTTGAAGAAGCACTAAATTAACAGCCTGCCTAGGCTCTCTATGATAGTCTCTGGAGGGCTTCTGCATGTTCAGTTCTGTTCTTGCCTTCTGTATATTTTTCTTCAGCTCTTTTCCTCTCATGGTAAAGAATTATAGGATAATTTTTAGAGTATTAGCTTATGGTCTATCTATTTTCCCTTGCAGTATCGCCACCTAAGCCACTACCTGCACCAACCTTGAGCCCTCTGCACAGAGGTTAATGAGAGCTGGAGGTTAAATTAATCTGAATCCTAGATATGATACTTGCCTACACTGTTAACACAGGATGTCCATGCTGTTGGCTGACAGCAGCAAGCAGGCCTATCTCCAAGGAGGAAGGTGTCGAATGAACATAAATTATCTAAACTCATTTGCTACTTCATTGCCTCTGGAAGATTCAGTACAGAAAGTTGAGATCAAGAAATCTACATAGTCAGAATTAGGTGTTATTCTTATTTATTTCAACTTCGGAACAGTCACTTGAAATTGGACAAGAATCCAGTCTAGGTATTAGCAAAGGCAGAAAACAGAAAAGAAATCCAGTCACAGGGCTCAGTATCTGCAGGCGGCAGGTGGAGGGCAGGGGAATGGCAGGCATCACTCCTAACTCGGCTGTGGCTACACAGCCAGCTTCTCAGTATTTCAGGAAGGGAGTGAAAAGAAGAAAATGTATTTGGCAGCTTAAATCAGATAATTACCTTCAAAAAAGGTACGCTGTATATAATTCCCAGGTTTTTCCCCATCTGTTTAAACTTAAGTAGAAGAGCGTCACTTCCCAACTGACCATGCTACGTGATGAATATGCTCTTGAAATGAAAGCTTTCAGATGGTTCTTTTTATGAAACGTGCACAAAGATGTGTACTGTGGCAGTGGAGTTGGTCTTGTAAGACATCTGGCCACAACATGGGCCTCATTAAGTTACACCTGTAACTGCGGGGTCATTTTTTATGCCAGTAATATTAATAATAAAGGGTTCATTGAATAGGATTATTAATGGTGCCAGGTGGAGGATGTGGTATTACTTACAGCCTAGTAGTGGATTGGTTAATGTCTCCTCCCACCGATGTTTCTGGTTTCATGTTTATAGACAGAGCACACCAGATGATGGCTAGCAATGCAGCCATTGAGAAAATAAATTTCCCGTCTTTTCCACCAGCAAGAAAATTTACAACAGTCGCTGAAGAATTTGAATTAATCTGTTTTCTAATTTTTAACTTGTAGTTGTGCTGAAGGGCAAGTCAGGTATTCACCAATTAATTCAAGAAATTAAAAACTCAGCCTCAAAATTTCACTTTAACTTGACTGAAATTGAAACTTTTCAGCCTTAGCCATCTCCCATCACTTCTTATTTCAGAAGACATTCATCTCTGCATTTTCCCTTTGTGGTCACAAACTGCAAATCAAAAGGGAGAAAGAAAACTAAGAAGAAATCTAAAACCTTTCCTTCCTTCTGTGGAATGTTTGCTTTTGCTGTTTTACAATGCAAGACTTGTAACAGAAGGAAATAGATGCTTGAGGTAGGTTATTTTTTAATGCACATTATTACAGGTGTTAGCAAGTCTGGTAAATTCAAAGTATTGTTTGATTTGGCAACAAGATCCCAAGACTTAGAAAACCAACTCATGTTTTAGCTTCGGATTACACGCAGCTAGAATAAAATTTTAAATTTAACTAGGCAATTGTTGAATATTAATTGAATTGTGTTTGAGTAATAAAATCCAACTTATCGCTAAGAACCTTCTTATAAAAGTCATAATATAAAAGTATTTTACATCTATTTAGCCATTTATAAAAATACATACACAACAGCTTCTGCATAAACAATAAACAAATTATAGATTAAAAACTATTTACATTAGATTTTATAGTTTCAAAGTATTATTTCACATAAATTAACAACTCTTGAAAGTCGGTATGGTGGTATCTTTATTTTACAGAGAAGAAAAAGTTCTGAGTGATGTTCTTAAGATCCACAGCTAACAAATGACCTGTCCGAAGTGGAAACCCACCATCATGAAATCTAAACTTTTGTTTTTTTTCCACTCCACCGTCTGTTTCCCTTTCTTCATCCAATTAAGTTTCCTCAAGAATATCCTAAAATCCAGGAAAGACTTCCACAGCTACCTCATTTTAATATAAAGACATTTACATATTCTGAATCAATCTCATTGAGTTAACAATGAGTGGAGAAACAACCATGAAGAATACACACTGTAAAATACCATTTCTGTGACTTTCAAATCTATCAGAATTGATCTCAGGTGACAGAAGTCAAAATGGTGGTTTCATCTGCAGGGAGGACATTGGCTGAGAGTGTGAAGGAGATGTCTGCGTACGGAAATATTCTGCATTTCTATCAGAATGGTGATGACTCAGCTGTGTTCACAGGAAAGTTTAGTGGAACACTGAGATTTATAAAACTTACTGTAATTGTATCATACTTCTATAAGAAATTAATCTTTAAAAAGATATATTGTTATCAAATATTCACTAAATGGCCCTAAAATGTATCTTGTTTTTTGTTTTGGAAAAAAAGAATTATTCCCCTTTCTAGATCAGCAAGGTGTTTTCATGCTACTATTATCTATTTTAAAAGTACCCTGCTATTTCTTCTACCATTTGTGGCAGTATTTTATCACCATCCAAATACATGGCTATTTTTTTCTCAAAGAGCAAAGGTGTTTGTTCTTGTGTGGATGTCCCCAGCACCTAGCATAGTACCTGGTATAAGATATGCATTCCATGATTGCTTGTCAAAAAAGAATCCAAAATCAAAAACAAAACAAAGTGAATAAATAAACCAAGCTGCTTTCAGTTTGCCACTTTGTAACTCAGACCTAGAATACAGGTTATATTAGTATGTGTTGTAAAACCGGGAAGACTATCACTTTAGATGGGGATTTGCAAGACATTCCGGGGTCCTCCTTTCAACAGCTGTTGTAATTAGGCCAGCTGTACCACCAAAGACAATCTGGGAATAAACATAAGCCTCAATGAGACAAGTTCCACTGGTGGGTTTGATTGCCTCCTTTCTAGGTTTTCCCATCACATAGCTAATCCACTTTATACCAAAGAGTAGCCCTGAGCTCTAATCCTTCCCTTAGTCCAAACTAGGTCCTGGCTCTTTGACCAATTCACCCCCAAATTCCTTCATCATGAAAATTTTGCTTACATCCTGTCTAAAACTAAACCAAACCACACCAACACTCTGGCATTCGGCACTCCTGGCTTTCAGGCCTCATCAGCCTTTCATATTCCTCTCAGTGCCAAGTCATTTGCCCAAATCTGAATAGCAGCCTCCCTTTTAGAAGGTTTGTAGCTTCTGCTTTAATTCTTGTTTGTGTTTTAGGTCTGTGAAACTCCTTTGTATCAGGTCTGACTCCGAGCATAACAGCAAAGAAGGGAGTTTATTCTAACTGCATCCCCTTTTTTCCTCCCTCCTTTCTCCAAATGTTGGATTCTGTCTCTTCCAGCCTAAATCTAAAGGACTCCAAATGAGCCTGGCCAACTCAGGTGAGTCCGTGGGTTAGGAAGGAAAGGTGGACTGTGAATTGTATCCTCTAGACTCAACCTTACTTAGTTGACATCTTTGCTATTGTAATCTCTACAATCTACTCCCTATTTGGAGAGAAAATTCTCCAGTCTCTCTCACTCTCCCACTCCTTTCCCACTTCCTCTCTGTATCCTTTTTTTTTTTTTTT
>RJWT010010398.1:0-24225 GCA_004365215.1 Cuniculus paca
GGGACTTCAAGATGACTCCATACATCAAGAACCTAGGTAGGGATGACACAATTTAGGCTGGGCTTTTTTTCCAGGACAGTGCAGCAGTATGGTCGCTGGCAGCTCCAGCACTGTGGTACTGGAATCTCTATTAAGTGGACTCAGGACCTGTGAGGGCTGCAAGGTTCTCTGGCAGTTAATGCCTCAGGTCTCTGTGGTGTGAGTTGGAACATCCAGAGGCCTACTGCTTACTCTTTCCTTGCAGAGTACTGCCTTCATAGTTCATGAGTAGATCTCAAGAGATAGGACAGTAGATGCTGTGTGCTTAGTTTACTTCTTTAGAAAGCCACTGTGTATGTCATGGTTGTTACATTGTGTCAACTTGAGAAGTTTAGAAGTTTAACTGAGAGACTCAGAAGGGAGCCAGGGTTCTTACCTTGTAAATATCCTCATCCTGTGCAAAGGAGGGCAAGGACATTTTGTGAGTGCTACACCTGCCCTGAAGGGGGGGGGTGGCCTGTGTACAATATAAAGGAGGAGAAGAGGCTTGTTTTCCCCTTTTGCTCTGGCTGCTGCCTCGAAGTGTTGCCCCTGTGCCATGCCACCCTGCCTTGGAGCCAGCTGATTATGGACTGAAATCTCCAGAAACTGTAAGCTAAATAAACCTTTCCTTGCTTCACTTTGGGTGTCAGGTGTTTTGTCTTAGCAACCAGAGAAAAGTAACCAAGACAGTGTATCTCTGTGCCTTGTACTATCTCTGCCACAGCCCCCTGGACATCATTGCTGTATCTTAAATATACCAGTGACAAATAGCCAAAGTTTTTGCTCTTGTTTGGTTCTTTGTTGTGGAATAGCACTAAAAAAGACTTAACAATGACAAGAGTTATCCAAAGTTATCTGGGGGAAAGAGAAAGCCAAGTCCCTAAGGTCGCGTGCATGGTATACTGAAGGAGCAGCAAGAAGTTTTGCAGGGCTGCAGTTGGGTGACTGAGGGACCAGGAGGGTGACAGCCAAGGACTGGGGCTGCTGTCTTGTGAGTAGAGCCTGATTATATGTGGGCTTAAACCCCTGAAGGCAATTTGGCTTCTGCTCTGAGTGGAAACAGAAGTTGCTTTGGGTTTTGCTTGAGGGAGTGAGATGATAGAATTTTTATTTTATAAGGATTATGCCAACTTCTGTGTAATGGGACAAAGACAGGCGCAAAGAGAACCAAGATGAGCTTGTTGCAGTTATCTAGGTGGAAAATGGGTGTTACCTGGACTTGGAAGTAGTAATGAATGAGATAAGAAATGGTTAAATTCTGGTGTGGATTTTAAAAGCAGTCAGGTTTGCCCACAGTTGGCAATGGGAGTATGTGAGGAAGAGAGGAGTCAAAGTTTGTAGCTTGAATAAATAAAAAAATATAGTTTCTGATTATTTCTTACCTTATTTTTGTGATGATATTTTAAAAATCTGGTAGAGAAATTCTCTTTCTCTGTTTATATCCTCTCTTTCTTCTGGTTTGATTTTTGAATAAATTTTTTTTTTTTTGGTACCAGGGATCGAACTCATGACCTCACACTTGCCAGGCAGGCGTTTGTACTGCAAGGTAAATCTCGGTCTTTTTTGAATAAATTTTTGCCTTAGAATAAATGTCTGCTTTCTAGTTTAGATCTATAATGGCCAATAATTCTGGACCGTTCAGATTTAAGGGTGGGGCACATACACACACACACGCACGCATGCACACGCACACTAACCCCAAAACCAAAAACCAAAAAAACCTACCTGAAAACTTTAAGTGCCTGGGGAACATGGGAATTACTTATTGATTGTAGTCTTTACTGTGTGGCAACCTTGTTATGCCATTGGGTTAGGTAATGCCCAATGGGTAACCATTGTTATTTTTTCTTTTCAATTATTGAGGTTCTACAGAAAAGGATCTCCCTCTCAGGGAGAATGTTTAAGTCTGTTTCCCAGATGCTAAGTGGTTCTGCAGAGCTGGGCCCTCACCATGCAGTATGAGACCTGTTTTAATAAGGTACCTTTGCCTTGGGCTCTGCCTTGTGCCTTCATTCCAGGGACCTGTTTTACCCTCCTCAAAGGAAAAACTATTAATATCTTGTCAGGGCGAATGATGGGCAGGTACCATGTTGAGAATCCCCTTTAGAATTTCAGTCAGTACATTTTTTTTTTAAAGGCACCCTTACTCCTGCTTCCCAAAGTACCAAGTGTTGTGAGTTCCAGAACCTAGAGTTCAGTGCCTAAATAATACTGCTTTTCACTTTCCCTTCTGCTGGTTGAGTCACTTTAGCTAAGGCATTTTCTGTTCGTCAGTCTACTTTCCAGATTCCCAAATTTCTTATGTCTTTTCCCCCATTTTTTTTTGCTTTTGGAGGCTTTTGAATTTATGGCTTTTATTTCTAAAAAATTATCTTGCTTTCATTTCAGTGATGCTTGCCATCAGTAGCTGGAAGTCCTCTGCCTCTCTCAGCTAACCACTGTTAGCTCCATTTAGTGCTCGGCCTAGCTACTTCCTACAGGAAGTCTGCAAGCTCGTTAGCTGCTCTGTTACTATGTTTCCATAGTTTATTTCCCTATCATGATTTTTTGCAATGTGGCAGAATTGCCTGGATGCAGTGTGCCTTACTCAGCAGACTGTAATCTCTGTAAGGGCAGGGACAATGCCTTATTCAACATTATATTTTGGGAAACTCACATAGTGCCTAGTATATAATAGGGTCACAAAACTATCAGTTGATTCATTGGTTCAGTACTTGTGAACAACCTTCATAGCCCTCTGAACTCTACCCACTCTTCTTGTGAAGAGAGCCTGCTGCTATTTTCTATTTCCTTTCACAACATACTCCACACCCCAAGGAGCATCTACCTCACAAACCCATCACAGGACTCTTTGAACTTAACACAAGAAGCACATTTCCAACAACCCTGCTGGGAAGAGAATAACATGTCGGTGAAGAGCTTTTCCGAGGCTGCGTGACAACTCTCTGACGTGCTCTCCTGTTCCATCTCTTTTCCCACAGGATTCTTCATCTCAGACACCCTTTGAACAGTCATCAAAAAACCTAAATCTTCTCAGTGTGCTGTAATATAGATTAATAAGTCAACCAGCTCCAGCGCACCAGGTTTTCAAACCCTGGCATCTCAGCTTATCGATTTGGATCTTCTAACAAAATGTGACACAGCTGTGGTTTCATTTTGTGCCATAGAAAATGCCTTTGCTAGGGAAATAGTTTAGTTAAAACTAACTTCAGGCATCTGGGAACTCACAGCCTGGAAGCCTATAGATCACAACACTTGAAAAACTCAGACTTCTTAATTAATAATCAATTCCTCAAATTAAGAAAAGGTTTTGATGAAAGTATTACTCTTAGAAAAGTTAAACCTTCTTTTCCCCAGTACTGTTCTAGATTTTCTTTGAAAGGAGCGTTCTCCTCCTTCCCCATTTTTTCCATGTTTCCTTTGTAACCACACAATTACATGGCATGAGAGAAATAAATACAAATAAATACATATGCCACACAGTCATAGTAAGTAATTAGGAACCACGTACTGTACATAGATTCAGGAAATGGAAAGCGAGATAGATACAGACAGGAACAGCACTGTGTTCCTGAATGCCATTCTCCAATCCCATCAACCCTTTATTACCTCCCCTTTCTAGCTAGATCAGCCCACACTATTTTTCCATCCAGTTCAGTACTCCTTTGTAGCACACACTCTAAGTTATCACAGTTCAATGCCTGTCTTCCCTGCTGGCTTTAGTCCCTGTGAGGGTAAGGATGATGTCTATCTTGTTCACTGCTGTTTCTCAGTGTTTAGGGCAGTATTCAGCACTTAGCGGCACATGGAAACTTTTGTTGATGTAATGAGTAAGTTATGATGGATTGTCTGCAAGGTGCCTGTTGCAATTCCTCACTCCCAGTTTGCAAAAAGACACGGAATCAATCCTCTCCACACTGCGGATGAGGGTTGGTCTCGTGACTTACTTTGATCCATAGAAAGTGACAGAAGTGACATTGTGTGGTATCTTGGACTAGACTCCAACAATCTCTGCAGCTCCCATTTCCATTATCTGGGAACCAATTTACCATTGAAAAAGCCCAGTCAGTGACCAGCTTGGTGGGAGAGAACTGAGGGACCAGGTTGAAAGTATTGCCAACTGCCACTCACAGCCATGAGGCCTTCCAGAGCAAGCCAGCCCCAGCCCCCAGCCCCCAGCCACCCCATCACAAGCACTTGAGTGAGCCCAGCCAGCACCAGGTGGAGCATGGTTGAACTGCGTTACCCTCAGCCACAGGATTGATGTTAGGAATGTGAGCAAATGTGTGGTCATTTTAAGTCAGTAAATTCTGTAATTGTTGATGTGTATGAGAAGATTTAAAAAAAAATTTTTTTTTTAGTCTGGGAGTACCCACACTTGAAAGTTTGTAAAACACCCAAACTCTACCCCCGCCATTGGCTTCATGGCAGATCCAAGGTAAAGGCCACTGCCATGTAAGTAAAAGTAGCTATAGGCATTTTACAAAGAGCAGATCAAATTAAATTCCAGGGTAACACAGGCCTGTCACACAGAGTGGTAAAATATAGTGGATGAAGAATTCACTTTAAAAGAAAGTTTTCATTCTCATGGTAGAAGTCACAGGTGCTAATTACAGAAAATTTGGAAAAATCTGCCAACTTTAGAGGAACAATGGAATTACTTGAAATTCTAAAGTATGGATACCACTACTAATCATAATGCATTACTACTATTCACTATTAATAATAATGTGTGGTAATGGCTGCTGTGCCCCAAAAATTCCAATGTAGTAATCTTTCTGTTCATGTATTTCTGGTAGGTTGTTAGGAGAAATTGCACCAGGGTCAACCATCCACATGCCACTTAAAATTAAAGTCTGAAAACTTGGTAAGCTTTAATGATTATATGGTACTGGTTTAGTTCAGATTAGCTTGTGGTTTATGACAGGCTGGGGAAAAGGGGGATTTAGTGAAAGACAGTCATATAACAAGGAAAGCTGAAGGATCTGAAAAGAACCAAGGCAGGAATGTTTTCCTTAATCATCCCCTTATCAGGGATGGAGAGTCTGCATCAAGGAGGACTGAGTGTCCACTTCCACTGTGATTAATTTGGCTGGGGGGAGACCGGAGTCTAGTGAAGAAAGTCTGTTGGGGTGAGGTGGTGGGGGAATATGCCACTGAGTTTATCATGTGAATGACTAGGAATGGGAAAAGAAGCCAGCATTTTAGGTGCTCAGTGTAAAACTCAGTATGTGTCTCCTGTAAGATAGATGGTTCTGTGGGGATGAACCTCAGATTTGGCTGAAGTGAAATTTCTGTATATATATGCATATATGGAAGATCAATAACAACATTCTTTAGAGACCTGCATTTAACAAGATACATTCCTGGTTAGATGAGTACATATTTCTGATAAAGATAACTGATTTCCCAGTAAAACGTTTCATATAATTTATTATTTTTCACACGAAGAAGCAATGTAAAATGGACTGAAGATTGTGCAGGGAAACAAAGGAGTGAGTCTCTTTTGACCCCATTCCTAGGGAGCAGGAAGTTAAAATGTCTGGCCAGATCCATTTGTCTTCCGGTTACTGAGGGATGTTCTTGGGGAAGGGAACAGGGCAGGTGACCTGGTTTCAGCTTGTGAACATGCTGCTAGGTGAAATCTCTGGTAAACAAATTATCGATGTGTAGTAGGAAGAGAATCCTTAGTTTTGTTCTTTGGTTAAAAATGCTTATGGTGACCACAATTAGGATACATGGATTTGAAACCAGCCCCTTTCTGTTAGTCAGCACCATTCATGGGGCACAGGGAGGAGAACAAGACCAGCCACTCCCCGTGAGTCAGTGCCATGGAGGCTGCGGGGAGGAGAAACAGATGCCAGCCCCTCTCAGCATGCAGGCTGCGAGACAAGAAGAGCCAAGGTGTACCCCCAATCCCCACTGTGAGCCATTGGCTGATCCAGAGAGACACAGACTGTGATGATAGCTACTGAAGTAAAATATAGCTTAATGCTTGTAGTGTTCAGTGTTTCACTGACTTTGCAGGCCTAAAACTGGTAGTCTGATCTATTTAGAGGATAACAATACACAATGTAGCATCTATGGGGGATCTCATTCTGAAGGTGGCAGCCATTGTTAATTCCCTATTATCTTATTTTAAACTCCTGTATCACTTTCCTTGTTTTGTTTTGTTTGGTTTTATTCTGTTTTGTTTGATTTTATTGTATCTGATAGCATGGGCAGCTATTTCAAAGATAACAAGGTATATTATGGTAGCCATTTTGGGTTTACTATTACCTTGTTTTGAAGTCCTGTATTGCATTCATTCTTTTGTTTTTATTGGTTCTATTCTGTTCTGTTTTGTTTGATTTTCCTATGTCTGATGGTATGAGCAGCTATTTTGAAGACAACAAGAGGCATTACGGTAGCCATTGTTGATTTCCTATTATCTTGTTTTGAAATCCTGTATCATGCTGTTTTGTTTTGTTTGGCTTTATTCTGTTTTATTTTGCTTGGTTTTATTCTCTTTAAAATAAAAAAATTATAGGCTATATGGATTTATACAGCATGGCTCTTTCGAAAATATCCTGTAAGCTAGGTATAAAATGGAGCATAAAATAGAGGGATTTTGTACTCTATTTCTTGCTATGTAAAGGAGGTGCCATATAACTTATTAGAAACCTTATTAGTTCCTTGATCACATCTCCAGTACTAGGAAGAAGAACCTGAGAAACCCCATGGAATATGCCAGACTTCTCCCATGTCCTCTTTAATGTGTTTTGATTGCAATCTTAGTCAGTTTGTGTCACAACTTAAAGGAGGAGAGATTTACTGTGGCTCACAATGTGTAGAGGTTTCAGTCCATAGTCAGCTGGTTCCATTCAGAAAAGGCCTGGGAAAAGGCCCACAGAGGACAGCTGCTTATGTAGGACATGGTGGCCAAGAGGCAGAGAGCAAAGAAAGGAGCAAGGAGGGGGATATACCCTTGCAGGTCTCACGCCCAGTGACCCAACCTCAACTAACAGCCAGTGAGCTGTAGTACCCCCATGACTTAGTCACCTTTCCAAAGCATCACTTATGAGTATATGAAGCTCTTGGGGGATTGCTTACATCCTTGAAATTATTAGTAAATGTTGATACTGGCGAGACATCTGATTTAGGCAAGTGTGACTGAAATGTCATCTTTTGGGTTAGGTCAATCCTATATCAGATAACTGAATAGTGTAGATGATATTTCCCTTCTCTGGAATTATCTTCATCCTGCCCAGCCAGAAGATGACACTGTGGGCTAAACTAGGTACCTTCTCCACAAATTTACTTCTTGAAGTCTGAGTTCCCAATGCCTCAGAATGAGACTGTATTTAGAGATGGCTCCTTTAAAGAAATAACTACTTTAAAATGAGGTTGTTAGTATGGGTCCCAATCAAATACAACTGGTGTCACAAGAAGAAATCAGAATGTAGACAGGTACAGAAATAGGGCTGGTGAGTACACAGTGAGAATATAGTCACCCGCAAGCCCAAGGAAAGAGGCCTCAGAAGAAATCAGTGCTACTAGTCATGGGCTTCTACCCTCCTGAATTTTGGGAAAATATATTTCTGCTGTTAAAAATTACCTTATGTTGTAGTACTAAGAAATTAGCCAAATGGAAAGGAGAATTCATCTCCTTTAACTTTCTGTTCACCCATAGAATTCAGGAGAGATACGGCCTGATTATATTGTATATATTCCTTCCAGGCTTTTCCTTGGAACCTAAGATTACTTTCCCTTTTAATGTATAGAACATTTTTATAACTTGAGTGTATCCTTGGATCATTCCTTCCACACAAAGTGTGGAAATTTGTGTGAATAATCCTTCTCTCTGTTGTAGCATTTGTTTATGTTGCTATAAATTATAGGTCAGATTTCTACTTATGAAAAATGGAATAAATTACCTTAATGACATTTTGGGAATATGATTTATAATAGGAAAAGGATACATAGCATATACTGAAACTTGAGGGTGTTAATTTTGCTATTAACTATTAATGGAGGCTCCTAACGGTTTTACTTGACTTAATTAATTTGCCTTTTTCTTTTTTCCTGTAAACTTTGCAAATTGGGAGCTTTTGCATATTCTCAATAGAGTCTACCTTGATTATTTTATAGGTGAATGGAGATTCTACTATCATTTTAAATGCAGGAGTTCCATAGGGTGAATTTCTAAGGTTTTGAAATATCTCACTTAATGCCCTGTCTTGGAAAATGTCTATGAGTTTTTCACCACATGTAGCAGAAGGGAGTCACTCTACTGTTATGTTTGGAGGGGAAGGGGAATTCTAAGTATTGAATTTTTATCTTACTTTTTCCTTGCTTGCTAATTTGCACAATGTTTGAGCTTCTTCGAAGTATTCATAGAAATGGATATTTGACATGGTGCTCTAATTTTTCAAGCAGCTTTGTAATGAAAGTGTACTAGGCAGCATCTTTCCGTGATTGGTCCCCACTTCTGTTTTCTCTGTCCCAGCTGAGTACACAACCAAGAGAGCTGCAGAGCTAACAATAAATCTCATCATAAATAAAGCAGCTACCTACTCACTAGTCGTGCTTTTATTTTTAAAGAAATAAAATTTAGTAGAATATGTTAAATTCTTTTTAGAAAACTGTGGAAAGCCATTCTTCCAATTGACTCTGAAAAGTTCATGGCAAACATGAAAACAACCAGATAGAAATGACAGTGAAAGTGTCATTTCTGAACCACTGAAAGTGGGTGGTTGCTGGAGTGGGGACAGCCAGATCCAAGCCTTTCCCCATGAGTCAGCGTCCTTGCGGCCTGTGGGGGGAGAGAACAAGAGCTACCTAGGTACCAACACCATGTGTGGGAAGCTGCTGGAGTAGGCACAGCCAGAACCAAACCTTTCCCTATGAGTCAGTGCCATTCATGGACTGCGGGGCAAGAGAACAAGGCCTCACCAAGAAACAAGGTCCATGTGCAGGCCATGCCCCCCAGTTTTATTCTTTTTCATTTTGTTTGATTATGTTATATCCAATGGCATGAGCAGCTATTTCAGGGATAGCAAGATATATTATGGTAGCCATTTTGAATTTACTTGTTTGGAAGTCCTTTATTGCATCCATTGTTTTGTTTTTATTGTTTCTATTCTATTCTGTTCTGTTTGATTTTTACTATGTCCAAAGGTATCTGCAAGTATTTTGAAGACAACAAAAGGCATTATGGTAAACTATTGTTGATTTTGCAATGTTGTGAAGTCTTGTATCACTTACTCTGGTTTGTTCTGATTGGTTTCATTCTGTTTTATTTTTCTTGGTTTTATCCTCTTTAAAAGAAAAAAAAAACAGTGGTATTATAAATGAGAAGCCACGGAAGTACAAGATTCTCTACCTGCTAACATGTTAGAGATATGAGTGATTTCTAGTCAGAATTGAATGAATAGCCAAATGATAAAAGGAGAAGGAAAAATGTTTCAATGAAGAGTAAAAGATAAATAATACTGGTAAGTGGATTTTTTGGACACAAGAAAAATCAAGGAATTTATGCTTTAACTTGAGTTACACTGTGTTTGGTACCCTCTGATAAAAAGGGTTCAGATCTGTAAGAAATGGTAGCATTCCATGCCTCACAGAATGATTGATAGAATTGTAAAGTCCTTGTTTAAGCATGTTATGAGGTTAAGGATGGGGAGATGCGTACGGGTGGCAGATGTCTTGTTCAGGTCACAGAGTCAGTTTCATGGAGATAGTTGTATGTAGACCTCCCATGATAGGTTGGACAATATTCTGTTTTCCTGGAGCAGGGAAATGAGATGTGACATAGAGTTGTTGCAAATATATCAAACCCAAACAACCTTTATGTCATTGTGTTGATTCATGAGACAGTGACTGTGTCTATCAGGGAAGACTTATAATAAGTAGCAATGATACAGAAGTCCTGTAGAAATGGAATAATAGAATAATGAGGATGGATTCATAGGCAAGTATTAAAATTATCTGTCTTCCTATTTGAACTCCCCTATTAGAAAGTGAGGACATTGTTTATGTTTCCACTAATATAACCTCGGTTGTTTAAAGCACATTGTATAAAATATCTTTCCATATACATTAGGTGAATAAATTCATTAATGAAGGAAACATTGATGTTCAATGGATGAGGTAAATGATATGTATTCCTGAAATAGAATTTAGATTTTTGAATCAAAATTTAAGATATTAAAATAATAGGTTTTGGCTAGAATAAGGACATAGTTCAAAATTATTTTGATAAGATTTAAACAGAATCTGAAGCAGAAGAAAGCATAATCAGACAAACTGGAATAGACTATGATTTTCAGAAATATAGGTGATGTCAGGGAACGTAGAGAAATGGTTACTGATTTAACATGGGAAATCAGTAAAAATTGTGATCTGCAATATTTATATAACATTGGAAATGAGTAAGATTTGCAGAAATTTTAATGCATTGCAAGAAGCTTGTATAATTGCTAAATGATCAATGAGATTAATTGAGATATGATTCAAAATTGAAAGATGATATTATCTCCTTATAAGGAACATTTTAGAATAAGTTAGAGAAGTAGTTCACATGTCAAAGAGATATAGACCAGTGCAGAAACCTATGATGCAAGATTGTGGCTGAGAAAAATAGAAGAGGGAGTGAGAAATTGCATCAGTGTTCTTCGGGCAGCCAGAGAGATGAAAGACACAATATGTTTTTGACAAAGTTTAAAAGATGATCCTGTGCCAAACAAAAATCACAATGGAGGGATTTTAGTTATTGAGACATCTGCTAGAATCTCAACCTGATAAGAAGCTGAGTGTTTGCGAGCTCATGATGTCTTTTGACAGGCTGTGAACAATCTCCTGAAAGACAGGCTATTAGGGAAACTGTTCTGATAGGTCTGACTGAAGCACGGTGGTAATAGGTTTGAGAAGTTCTTGAGAAATACAGTTCTGGTTGTGCGTGTAAGTCTTCTATTTGATACAAACTAGAGGAGTGGTTAGGAAATAAAATGAAGATTGTAACAGAAAGGGATCACCAGGGAACTCAGATTTCTGAGAGATTTGAGTGATGGAAAATGCACAAATCAATGAAGAAAATACGAGATAATGCACATGTGTAAGAATAATACCCATAGGTTCAGCTACACTCATGTCGGGAGAAAGCACCACTGCCAATAAAACAGAATTTCTTTAATATAGTCAGAGAAGAAAAATGATGAAGGAAAAGGTGGAATAACAACATTTGGAAAGAGGATACAGTCTTGCGAATTACCCAGTAGTTTTCCTTGTATCAACTTTGTTTAAGCTGGTCTTCATATTGAAAAGAGTAGGGCAAATATTGGACAGGGAATGCAAACACAAAGCAATTAAGGAGACGAGAGAGCACTAGTAATTCAAAGAGTTCAAATCTTATGAGCCAAATGGATAACATCTTAGGGTACTCAAAAATTCCAGTGAGTTAACTGAACTGCTATTTGTTGTGCAGAGAAATTGTGGCGACTGGAGAAGATGTGGGGATTACCAGAAATTTTGTAAAAGCTGTAAACACAATACTAATTTCTGTCAATATTTTGTCATATTTATTGTTCATCAACTATAACCGCCCTCCAACCCCTCCACCTGTTTTTTGTTTGTTTGTTTGCTTGTTTTGAGACAGGGTCTCATTGTGTAGTCCAGGCTGGCCTTGAACTTGCTTATGTAGCCCAGGCTGGTCTTGAAATCATGGTGATCCTCCTGCCTCAGCCTTCTGTTTATGCTGGTAATTTTAATAAAATCTTCAGTATATGATTTTAACCTTAACTATTTTGGTATTTATTTAAAAATAACAATATTACTTTTATCTGTGACCACAATACCACATGATTGTCTTGTTAAATGAAGATCTGTGTTCTAACAAAACTGGAAAATGATCATTGGAACTTAGACTGGATTGCTGTAGTTACTTGCCTTCTTTCTTGCTTGGCAGTATGTCTTGACTTATCAAGAAAATGCAGCCAAAATCATACTGTACATGTGAACTTAATCAAGAATTTGACAAGCTCTCCCTAATTTGTGGACAAGATATAGACATACAGGTTGGGTTCTAATATTTGATTAAAATAATAGATTCTTGTTTAATTGAAAGAAGTTTCTATGTGTAACTGCAGTTTTAGACACTTTTGTCAAGGAACTAGAAGAAGATATAGGAAGTCTGTTCATCCAAGTTGTGGATAATATTATCATTAACTAAAATATCTTTACTAATTGGAGGATGCACCAAATCCAGTTTTTTGAAAAATAAAGACTTGAATATATGATTCTTTATTTCCACAAATTTTGCTTTAAGGTATCTGATGTTTTAATTAACAGGAAGTACACAAAGGACCATTGGTATGAAAGTTTTCAAAGAGAAGGAATGTGATTCAATGTTTCATGAATATATACAAGTGTCTGGAAAGACCGTACTTACAGCTCTGTGCCTTCTTTGCCCTAGTGGGCCATTTTAGGATTTTCACATCAAGCAGCCAAGACTTTTAAGGGAGCAAGCAATTGGTTAATCCATGTCATGCAAACAAAGTGTGCAAAAGAATTGTGATAAAATAGTCTCAAAAGGAGAAAATTTGTGGGATATGTTAATCATCTGATGCTGTAGGATGCCTTGAGAATGTAATTATTCTTTCTGTGAGGACTTGAACATTGGCAGTAATGGGACTTCTGCAGGACCAGATTTTGGCTCAAAGTACAGTAGAGTTTTCTAATGGTCAGCTTTATCTAGAGTGAAATGTATATGAGTTTATCTTTTTTTTTTTTTTTAAGTCACAGTGTTCCAGAATCAAGGCATTTCTTAGGAAGTTATAGTAGCAGGATCCGGGCTTTGGGTGATTATAGAACATTTAATGTCTTTTTTATTTTCACGCCTAAATTTTAGCATTCTATGAAGCTGTTTTCAGCTTCCTTGACTTCAAAGAGGCCAATTTTCCAGTAATCCAATCCAAAGATAATTATGTTTTAACCCCAAAGGGCTGGTACAATTTAATAGGAATCTTGCTTAGCTTCTTTACCCCCAGTTGTTTGCCTGATTCACATGCAGGTAGTTTCTGACTGTCATCCTGTCTTGAAAAACTCCTTCTTCTTTTAAACTCTAGACTCTTATGGCACAGGTATTCAAATCACTGCAGTTTTAAAAATTCTAGTCCTGAGTAATAGATAGACATTCTGACATGTGATTGGCAAGGATCTGGGGACAGACCTCCAGTAAGCTCTGTGAATATTCCAATGCTTTCTCTTCTTGGCTTGTTTTTTTCTTTTTTTATATCTGATCAGTTATGGAGCTTTCTATGAAAATGAATAAGCTTCATACATTTACAATCTTGCAGTGTAGTCATAATTTAACTCTGGATAACATACTTTCAAAGTACATCAAAAGCATTTCACAAATGCAGTTTAAAATACATTTGACTTGTTGGAGTGTTTGAGATAAAGGTGACAAATGTAAGAATTGATGAACAGGAATGAAGAGACAAAGATTTGGGTGGGTGGGGGATTTATGTGAGGAATGGGTTGCTCAGAGTATATATATATGGTGTAATGGCCATTTCAGCCCCAGAGTGCGTTTCCTATGCTGATACTACTCTATATGTGCTCGGATACCAGACAGAAGACTTAATTATTCAATATTCATCCAAACATTAGCTCTAAAAAAGTCATAAAGGCAAATAATGTTGATTTTTTCTTTTTTTTTTGCCTTGGTCTGAACGAGGTACTTTCTCTGTTATCTCATTCAATCCTGGTAACAATAATTAGAAGCAGGTGGTGTAAGACACAGATTAAACAGTTTAGGAGGTTTCATACTTGTTCAAATAACATGTCTACTAAGCTGTGAAGCCATGGTTCGCATTTACCAATGTTTGCTTTTGTTACCATGTCACACTGCATATGAACCGGCTAGAGGTGAGTTCTCAAGATAGGTGTGCAGCAGTGTTACAATGAGGCCATAATCTTCCTTTCATCATTTGAAGCAGCAAATGGTTATTTGCTTTTGATGGAAATTTTGCCAGATTAAAATATTGGATTCCTGGAACCACCGTGAGTTCAAAGCAGACAATTCATTTTACGAAGCCACAGGCACATGCAAATTTGTCAGCCATCAAGGAGATTGAGCAGGTAGCTCAAAGCATTCTGTAACACATGAAAAAGCAAAGGTTGCTCTTTTATAATTCCATAGCTGCCCCTGGGAACTGAAGTAAATTTGCTCAACCTCAAGTGATCCAGGTGACAAGATTGAATCAATATGGGAAAAGGTTTTTTGACCTCCGAATATCTTGAGTTCAGTGGAATCTGCTGGGGAGGCATGCAGCTGCAGGCTTGGGGCTGTGGAAAACCTTTGCAGCTGGTGGCACATTGGTGGAGGGCTGTGATAACGCTCCCCATCAATTCCCTTATCTCCTGATTACACTGCTTTTTTAGAAGCCATCCCTAGGGTAAATCTCTTCAATTGATTTTGCTGTCAGAAGTCTGTTCCAGTTCATATAGGAAAGGAAGATTAGTACCTCACTGGCTAAGTGCTTTAGCAATTTGCCCTACATGTTAAATTATGGGCTTTATCAGCTCAGAGCTGTTTAATTTCCAGAGCAGGGTGAAAATGATACCATTTGGGCCAACCATTGATCTTCACATTTCAGTCATTGGGGAGTTTGGCAGTTTGAACTTCTGTGTGAGTTTAGTAAAGTCCTCCCTGTCCTGGGATTGGTTTTTCAACCCTCTGGGCAGTCAGAGTCTCTCTCAGTAAACTGCATGGTCACATTACTGTGAATGGCTATAGAATCAGCCTCCAATTTCTTTTAATAACTGTAAGAATTTGTTGAAAATGCTTGTAACATTGTGTTAGCTTTGGTTCCCAGTTTGTGTGGTGGTGTGATGTTGGTTGCAAATAAAGTAAAAACAATAGCACTGCAGTGTTGAATGATAGAAATGATCACCCTCCAGATCAACATCATACAGTTGGAATAAACCACGGTGCTATTCCCAAAATTCCACTATGTCCGCAATATTCCATTTCCTCTCTACTCTTTATTATCTTTAGGCAGTGCCCATGGAAACCTCTAAAACAAAAATACTCCTTCACTTTTTGTAAATTATCTCTTTGTGATCCCCTAAAATGTCAGTTACGTGACATTTTATTTTACAAATCAATTTTTTTTGTGTTAGAAGGAACGAATGGGAAGTGTTTCCACTGAATCAGTTTTTGGATTTTAGAAGGGGGTTAATAATGACCCCACTGTGTTACTTTTATCATAAAGTACTTTTTAAAAAACAGAAGAGTTTTCACAAACTAATTCCTTATCATTTCTTTGAACAAGAGTAATGGATTTCACTCCCTTACTTGTCCCTAATCTTGTCTTCTGATCATTTTCTCTTCTCCTACATGAGCCTCTACCTTGCCTATGGTCTTTATGACTTCTTCTGCCTTCACTTCCCTGCAGTTGAATGGGATTTGGAAGGTAGATGTGGCATTCATACGGTTTGGAAACAAGTAATGTGTATGAATATGGACATAAGCAAGCCTGAGATGTTAACTTATCTCAGTGCAGAAAATTCAGAAAATAATTTCTAGAAGAACCTTCCAAATTGTGACCTACAGGATGGGTACATGAGATCAGGGACAAAGATCCAAACAAAATGGAGACTGGTGTGAATGGGAGCTACAAGTGCTTTGACTATGGCTGTAGCGAGAGGGGGGAGGCGGTGGGGAAGTTGACGGAGTCAGAAGCTGATCATGAAGGGGCATTTCTATTTTAGTTTTCTAAGGAGTTTGTATTTATTCCTGAGGAAGCAAGGACATGCTTTCCTGGCCCTTTAGAAAATGTGTTTTCCTAATACCACTAATTCACCTCTTCTCATACGGGCATGCTCTTGTCTTAGTTCGGGGGTTGAATAGTGGGGTGGAAGATCATCCTTCGCACTGTCATTCATTGAGCAGAAGTGAATCCTGAGTACGTTGAGCCTCAAATCTACATTTTAATGAATCACTCTTAGGTATTAGTCATGTATGAAAATCATACTTCTCATATCTGGTGGGTCTTCTATATTTACTTACTAGACTGAATAATCAAAAAATGCAAAATCCGATCACTGTCTATTTCTACCTACAACCATTTAATGGCATCTTATTAGTGTGATCTACTGATTCTACATGGCTCGATTCCCTGCCACCTCTCCAGCTTGCTTGTTCTTCCTTCAGGCTCAGGGATCAAGCTTCAGTGACCTTTCAGGTCCTTTCTGCTTTTTAAAATTCTGGTAATGTTTGTTTTTCTAATATTCCCTCATTTCCTTCTCACACAGCTGACTTTCCTTTCTCTGTCAGATATCAACCCCTTATGATTTCCTGAGGAAAGCGTTTTCAACTTCTTTCTTTGGCCAGGCTGGATTCTGGATCCCTCTATCATTCATATCTTGTCGTTGTTGGTTGCCCTGCTTTCTGTGAGTTTGTACAGGTTTTACTTCCTGCTGGACCACACTAGTGTTACACTTCTTGCTTTGGGATGTATTTCTGGAAATTGCCTGAAAAAAATGGAACAAGCAGCCATGAGTAAATACTTTTCTCACTGCTTTCTGGAACAGGCTTTCACTGCTTTTCTTTTTTTCCTCCCACTTCTGTTTTGCTCTCTCCCACTCCTGCAGTGGCTGCTCGATTCCAGCATCTTCAGCTACTTCTTAAATCCCTTCTTGTCATTCTCTTCTTCCTCCTGGGTTCCTTCCTTCTTTGGATTCTCCAGGACCTTGCCACCATATTTCTTTTTTCTTATCCAGTTAAACTTTCCCTGTACCATCACATCTACCCTCATGACCTCTACTGCTGCTTAGGCAACAGTGAACCTCAAATTTGCCTCATCTCTAACAACTACTTCTCACTTGGTGATACTTGCAGTTTTCTAAGACATTACAAAACGTCCATTTGATGTGCTGATCACGCCTCTCATTCTATACATCTGATGATGATCTCCATATTTTTCTCTCATTAACATTTCTCCTTTGCCTCTACTCCACAAGATATCTTGGAATCAGTTTTGACGTTTCTAATTCCTCCACTTTCAACACTATCATAGTCTGATCATGTGCTGTAAAGTCCATCTCTAAGATATTTCTAGAATCTGTCTTGCCTTTTTCAAGAGGATATCTTGCTAGTCTCCTCCATTTAAGCTTTATCTCCAGTATATCCATCTAGGTCATTGTATTGGTGAGGGTTTTCTAGAGGAACACAACTATATAACTATGCAAAGGAACTTATTAGGCTCACAGGATCAGAGGCAGGAGAGTCCACAGTGGCCATCTACATGCTGAAAACCAGAAGATCCAGTGGTTACTCAGCAAAGGAAGTTGAAAGGTGTAGAACAAGATGGATAAAGGACTCAGGATGAGTCCAAAACTAAAGGCCTGGAAGCTAATGGCAAGTCACTGGTGTGAGACCCTGTTGAACGGCTGAAGAAATTGAAATCTGATGTCTACAGGTGTTGGCAGTAGCAGATGACACACCCACTCAAGCAGAATGGAACTTTTCAAAAGCAGGCTCACTTCTCTTTCCCTTCAATCCATCTGGGCTGTAAGCCTATTGGATGGTTCCCCCCACATGGCTGGTCTATCCCCTGTTTGCTGGCCCACATTACAATAAACTACACATTTCCACAGATGTACCCAGAAGTGCGCATTACTAACCTGCTGGGTGTCTCTTACTCCAGTCAAACTAACAATCACCATTAACCATGATAGTCATCCACAATTTTGTCTCCAGAATTAGCATTCCAAAATATGTAGAAATCTCACTGTGTAATTGCTCTAGCTAAAAATTTGATTCATTGCACATTTTGTACATTTTTTACAGGATGGCATTTAAAACCCTTGCCGTGTATTCAAACCCATACCACCATTTCTTCTCTTGCCCATCAATCATTCTCTCTGACTGTTTTGGTCTATCCTCACTCCCTGCATACCTGCTGGCCTCCGTGATTTTGCTTATGTTGATTCCACTGCCATTTGTTCCACTTTCTGCCTTTTCTTCCTAGGTAGTGTCTTCAACCCTCTAATACCACATTCCTTGTGAAATTTTCTTGAAATTCCCTAGAAGGAATTTGGTGTTGCTATCATATTGTATACCTGCTTTTGTAGTACTTACCATGCCAAATAAACTATCTATTTATCATCTATCTATCTATCTATCTATCTATATTTATATGTGTATTCTTTCAAAAAGGAACATTGTGAAAGTAAGGACAGTGTCTTATTCAATTTTCTTTCTGTAGAATTTACTACAATGCTTGAATCTAGACTACATATTAGAGACTTGAATCACACCCGCTACCCCCTGCCCCCCGCCCCCTGCACCAGGGTTCCAAATCACAACCTTACGCTTGCCAGGCAGGCGCTTATGCCACTGAGCTAAATCCCCGGCACTTGTCTTTTTGAGACAGGGTCTCGCTACATTGTTCAGGTTGGCCTTGAGCTCACTTTGTAGCCCAGGCTGATTTCAAACTTGCAACGATCCTCCTGTCTCAGCCTCCCAAGTGCTGGAATTACAGGCGTGCACCACCAGGCCCACCTTTGAATTTTTTTTTTGTAAAATTGAGTTTAACAAAAGACACTGTACATTTGATGAGTATTGTATTGTTTTAGAACATTAGAAGAAATTATTGAAAAATTATGAAGAGTCGATAGGTTTTTAATACTCAGTGTTGAGTGAATAGCTTACTAAAATATTAAAAAGCAAAAATATTGTTGATGTATATTTGACTTAATACAATCAGCAGGTATTAATGGTTCCTTTTTAGAAAGGAAGAAATAGAACCTCTGAGAGGTTAGATATAGAAACTGAGTCATCTGTTTTACTTTCTGTTGTACTCAGGGGTTGCAGGAGAACAATTACATACAGGACACAGAATTTATAATATTATTTTATAATGGCCACCCATACAAGAAAGTTCAGGAAATCTGTCCACAACACTAAAGACCTAGAAAATTCAGCTGAGGGCCTGGATCCCACAGTAATGTCCTGCATGAGTCTAGCTGAAGACCTAGAGCCCATAACAATACCTTCCATGAGTCCAACTGGAGGCCTAGAGCCCACAACAATGACTCATGCAAGTCTGCTTTACAGATCTGCACTGGGAAGGCCCAAAGGTCAGTGGTAGAAGCTAGAAAGTCTATGCCAGTGGGATGAAGGATCTGTGCTAGTAGGTTGAGGGTTCTACAGTGGAGCCAAGAAGTGATGCTCAAAATAAGGACCAGGGCTCCCCAAAAAGTACCTCAGCCATCCTCAGTGACAATGAGGTCCTGAGCTTCCGACAATAACAGTCAAGTACATGTCAGGAAGCCAGCATGACGATCTTCTCCTGGAGATTAAACAGCACACATCTTCACCTCCGGAGGCAGGAAGCAACGCTCAATGTAAGGAACAGAGCTCCCCCAAAGTGAACCACAGCCACTCTCAGCGACAAGATCTTGAGCTCCTCTGATGATAATGACTGAATTAATAATGGGGAAGCCAGCATGACAACCTCCTCCAGGAGAACCAATGGCTCCAAACAGTGACACTTAGGAGAACCCACACCGCCCCACTCTTCCTCTCCACGTCTCCTTTTATGGTGGCAACTTTCCTCAGGTGGGCCATCTACACTCAGCACCATGCCGATTTAATTCAGCTGGTGTTAAGTTGATCACCAGTTTTTAATCCCTAACACTTTCCTTTTAGTTTTTCCAAAGATAGAAGCAGTTTCATTATGCTGAAGCAGAGGACAAGTGTGTGGTGATCAGGACAAGCTCACTGAAAGATGTACTGGTTTTAGATAAGATAAATTAATCCATAATAAAGCCATGATGTCACAACCCGGAAACTGTCAGGGCAGATCAGTACAGGAGTCATTACCCTGCAGTTGGAACAAAATGCATTTACTTACGATTTCAATTCATAGTGATAAATGCATCTTTGGGGGGTAAAATCAGTATGTGCTTGGCTCATTGGCATTCTGATGAGAAATTTTACAGCACTCCATGTCAAGGGTTAGGTAATAAAAGCATTTCATTCTGAAGTTAAAATCCATTTCAGTCAAGTAGATTGCAAATAATTATATTGTAGGACCAACTCACAATTTTCCAGTTTTAGAAAAGGCAGAATTGTAAATGAAATTTAGGTTAGAACTGGAGTTTAAAATAATGGTGTGCATTGGAAAGTTATAGTTGAAAAAAAGAATTTACATGGATCTAATTTACCCAGAGAAAACTGGGGCTCTGAAAAGTCAAGTGATTTGTCTCCAGTCAAGTGAGTCAACGGCCAAACCTTGGTGGAGCCAACAGAACAGACTCCAAGTTCAATATTTTTTTTCCAGTTGTCACTATTCTGAAGAGTGAAAGTATACTTCTACAGTTTTTTTTTTTTTAATCTCAGGCCAGTGGCTTTGATTTTTCAGTGGCTTTGAAAGTTTTTAAATAGCTTTCATCCAGTTACTCTCTGATTTAAGAGTATTTATTTAAATAGAGAGCTATATTTCTTGTTAATATTCAAGCCCTTCTACAAAATAATAAGTCAATTGGGAAAAGTGTATTCTTTTTCTAGAAATCTTACAAGAACATGCCTCATCAGTTTAAGAAGCACTTCATAGCAAATAATTTCTTGACTTTGTTTTGAAAGTAACGAAAGATGATCTTTACAACAGGCCTTGTTACTTGTTCAGGCAGTTTAATTTGTCTATGTTTGTACTTTGTTCTTAACAGAATCTTGTTTGACATGGAATTCAAGGTCTGTCTCTCCAGACTTGTAGAACATTTCTCAATGAAGTGCTGGTTATGTAAATGTTAACATGTACTCTTTTACTTTGAGTGAAAGGAAATAAAACCAGAGGAGTCAGTGGGTGATTGTACTTTAATTTCTGAAATCTACTTTAGCTTCCCTTGATATATTCGAAGTGCTGAATTGATTACAAAAGCTTTTGCATATGTAACTCATTCTACTTTTACAGCAAACTTCAAAGTTATGATTGTGGATCGCAGTGTATAATGAAAACCAAGCCTCAGGGATGCAACATGATTTTTCCCATGTAACACACCCAGTACATTGCAGAGCTGGGAACTGGCCAAAGTCTGAAGAGTCTTAGCCCAGAATTCTCCTCCCAGTTGCCTCGTTTCTACTGTGGTGAACCTCCAAAGGCAACAACATTCCATTCTGTCATGCTGTTTCTCACCAGCATTTCATTAACCACATGGGCACTGGGAATGAAAGCTCAGTAATTTAGCCTTTCAAAGGTGGTTTCATGTAACTCTTGTTTGGGTTAGTCCAGGATTCTTACAACCTTCCAATAGACGATTTCAAAAATGTCAACTTTTACAAAGACAATGTGTTAAATCTTTCCAAAGAGAATTAAAACCTTTCTAAAATAGGGGTTTTGATGTTTGGTTGCTTAAATCTATTTCATTCAGTAGTATCTACTTCAGCTATGTTTGGTATATATACACACACACATATATATATTTTTTCTTTATCCTTCTTTCTTTTCTCCTTTCACCCAACCCAGTTGTTCTTTCCTTTGGAGTAGTTTCTTTCCCTTTCACAATATCTATTGTAGATTTTGGATCTTATTTACTTTTTCAGTTTCTTACACTAGGGAGACAATGGGGTGTTTACACATGTAAGTTTGATTTATTTCACTTATGAGTATGGTCTCTAGTTGTATCCATTTAGCTATAAAAGCCTCACGTTTATCCTTCTTTATAGTAGAGTAGTACTCCATTATATAGAAATACCATGTCTTTTTTTTATCTATTCCCCATTATGGGCATTTGGGTTGTTCCCATGATTTAGCCTTTATTGTAAAATTACACAAATAGTTTCATTCCTTATTGAATTAACAGAAAAATTTTCTTTCTTGGCCTCTTTTGGGTCTTCCTTTTTTGATTGTACTTAAAAATCCTCAAAATGTCACTAATTAGAACTGAAAAGCTGTGCATACTATTAGTGGTACATTCATTTCTTAGAAAACAGATGTCTTAATTTTCTGAAGAAAAATTAGACTTAAAAATATACCATGATTTTTAATATTCTGCTGAGAATCTAAACAATGATCTTGTAAGTTTTCTTCATCCAAACTCATTTACTCATTTCCTCATAAACTGTAATTCAAAGTAAATTAAATTTTTCATATTTAATTTCTTTCTGTTTTACATAATGTGATAGTCTTTTATATTTTATGGCAATTCTTACTGTATTTGTGCCCCAGTAAAGTTTATGCAACGTTTTTGAGTTGACTTAGGAACCATTTAGAATATTGATGTTCTGTACAGTTATCATCAAGGTCACAATTCTGCAAATTAACTTTAGGAATATAGTTTGTAGATTTTAAGATTATATGTTTTTATTGTCTGAAGCAAGGTCTGTCTCTTTTGTGCAGTTTATGGGTATTTTTACATAGCTATGCAAACCATTATATATATTTTTAAAAAACTAAACTTAGTTCTTAATCTACTTAATTTTAAAAGGGCAAATGGAGCATTTCATTCAATGATTGCCTTCTGTTTAATTTTACAATAGTTATCTATGGATTCAGAGGCTATATGACTAGTTCTTATATACGTATAACAGAATCTACAATGACTTGTTAAGCCAGAAAAGCATTGAGAAAAAGAGAGAGCTCAAAGTTTCATTGAGGGTTTCCGAAAGGCATGCTCTATCATGCTGACCGTAGCAGAGGATGAGGCAACCAGCAGAGCTACTGTGTCTGCCGGGAAGATGAAGCTATTATTCAAGAAGTCGGTGCTTGGAAAACAGGTGCCCTGAATCTTGCTTCATGTGTCTCATGTAACTGTATCCCAGGTCAGAGTCTTCAGTAAGTGTTTTTCTCTCCAAGTGACTTGGTTCTAAATCAAGGTCTTGAACAAGAACATCTGATTGGTGGAAATTAAGTGACATGTAGAACGCTAGTTGTTAGGAGAATTTTGGAAATAGAAACATTCAGTTTACTGCTTTGGTGTGCTAGAGTGGAGTTGGAACAGATGCTGACCCAGCAAACTCAGGCGCTGCAGAAAGAGGGAGGGACGTGGACAATGAACTTTTTTTCAGTTTTCTCCTCCATCAAATCATTCATTGTTGTGTAAAAAGGTTTTCAGAAACCCACCATTGCACTTTGCACCTAATAGCAAACGTTCTTTCTGTTCTATTGGTTCAGATCTGAGCAGACAGATCCTAAAGTGGATACAGTCTCAACTTCCAATTTCATTTATACTGGTGTGGGATCCTGTTCTCTCTGAACAATCCTTGGAGATTTCTGATGTGGTTGCTTTAGAGGTTGAAAGAGGGGCACAGAAGATGGAGATGGTGAGAAAAATACACTGAAGTCTTTAGGATATGGTTCAAAAAATCAAGAGAAAATGGATGAATTTATCCTATACTATAGACCTTTGGAATTCTGATGAGTTCAGTGATCTCTACTACAGTTTTGCATACTTTCCTTTACTCTTTAAATGAAATCGAGCAAATTATGGAACTTTTTATCCTTGTTTCTGTCTATAAGCAAAGCCATCCTCGTGCTCTCTGCTCAATAATTCCTTTGCCTTTCCTTTAAATGTGTGAAAACATTAGAAAGGAATTTTCTAAGCGTGGTTGAGTCTTGCTCCCTTGAGGAAAGGCCTTACAATGCCTTGTTTGTTGTCTTTAATATTGGAAAAATTTTGGCAGCTTATTTAAATTCCCTAGTTGCCAATTTCTACTCTGTAGCATAAATGCCCTGGAAGTAAGTTAGCCATCAGGGGACAGTTTAGAGAAATGAGTATAATTTTTGCAGTACCAAGAGACCATTAGTAAATATATGTATTAAGTATTATAATGTAGTCAATAAAATATCCTGGAAAATTTGGGGGCTAAAAAAACATGACTTTCTTAGATTTCATTTCTGGGTCTCAAAGTTTTACATAACTAAAAATATAAATCAGTGTGCCAGTTTTGACAGATTTATCTCCAGCCGTTGTTTGTATAAGAAACACATATCCAACCGAGTTTCACAAATAGACTTGAAGTAATTTAGTTTAGAGCACAACATTCCATTTAACCAAGAGTGCTGCTGTGAAAGGAAGATGTTACCCGTTTCCAGGAGTTCTCCCGCTGACATTTACGCTCTCATAGCTGTGAGCCGGTAATGCCTCCACAACCAGCTGCAGACATTTAAGTGACTTCTCAAATGAGCTTGATTATTCAAGTAGAATTATGAGCTC
>RJWT010010399.1:0-24225 GCA_004365215.1 Cuniculus paca
CTCAACCTTCTGAGTACCGGGGATTACAGATGTGCAGGACTACACCCACTAGTTAACTTTTAAAGCCATCACCACTTGCAAACCTAGTGGGAGATGAATAATTGGTCTTGTTTAAAAAAAGAGGTGTATATGGTGCTTTTTAGAAAAATTTACATAAAGATAATTTAAAGAAGAATTTCTGAGTACATGAAGGTTTTAGCAGGGCTTCAAGAATGTAACATTAGAGCCAGGCCTGATGGCGTATGCCTGTAATCCCAGCACTCGGGAGGCTGAGCTAGGAGGATCAATGCGAGTTCAAGACCAGCCTGGGCTACAAAGTGAGCTGAGGGCCAGCCTGAATGGCATAGCGAGACCCTGTGTCAAAAAGACAAGGGCCAGGGATTTAACTGAGTGGCCTAAGTGCCTGCCTGACAAGGGTAAGGTCGTGAATTTGATCCCTGGTGCCACAAAAAAGAAAAAAAAAAGTAACAATAGCAACTTTTATATCATAATTACAGGTGTAGTTTACTAACCTCTCTGGTATGAGGTAGCTAATATTCTATCAGGTTATAATGAGTAAAATCTTTTTGACTAAATTTGAATATATTAATCAAAGTATTATGTTGTACCTTTATCTTATGAAATATAGGGCAAAGCCCACACTTTGGGTTAGATTAACCTACAAAGATCTTTTTACTCTTATTTCACTGTATTTGAGACAAATGGCAACTGTAAAGTTTACAGGACTTTCAAATGACTTTCATAGTGACCTGAAGTAAGAAAACGTGTATTGTGCCCTATTCTAATGCTTTCCTATTAATTTCTGTGGTTCTTTGTATTTCAGTGGTATTTCTCAGCTACCATCAGAAAAAAATAGTTGTAAGTTTGACCCTGAGAACTCCTCCCTAAGCAAAATTTATTTTTGTAATCCTTCATAAGCATTAGACTTCCAGCCAGCATCAGGGTGCTCTACCTTTTTACCAGAATTAAGACACCTTTACTCCAAATTATCTCAATGCATCACTTCCAGTTACCTGAACCACTGCATAAAATGTAAATCCTTCTAATTATTTGTTTTCTACTTTTCTTGTCAGTGATCAGATATGCCTTATATTGAGACTTTGTCCCCTTGGTAATATATAGATCCCCAGTTACCCTGATGACAGTTAACATCTACTGTGGAAACTGTGAATTTTAATTCCTGTCATTTTCACTCAAAATGAGCCTTAAAATGATTTCTCCTTTTTCCTAAGTTTTTATTGCTTTTTCAAAATAACTGCCCAAACACATGTCAGAGTTCTTCCTCTGAGGCCAATATTTGTGACCTCAGAATTTTTATTTATTGATATTCCATATCCTTTCATTGACTGAAGATTTTAGTCCCTAATGAATCTTCCTCTCTACCCATGGTTTAAGTACAATGTGATCCTTGTCGGAGAAACATTCAAGGTCTTGGCCTTCTAATTCAATCTCTTGTTTTTGTTTTATTTGGTTTTAGTTGTTTTGTTTTGTTTCTCTTTAAGTCATCTCCTTTGTTTCGATTCTCAAGTGTTACTACTTAATAGGGCTATGTCATCAGTAGTCTGTAGTCTTTCCATATACCTGCCTATCAGTAGCTTCACAAAAGGTAGTTACTTTGTATTAAGAAACCATTTGCACCAAAAAAATGTTCTCAAACAGTATTAACTCATGTAGGATCATAAGAATGGCAGATGTACAACTTGCAATACGAATTTTTCTTTTTGCTGCCTTGCATACCTTTAATTGAAGTTAAAGATCTGATTGATAGTACTGCTGTTATAGCTGTAGGTTAAGAAAAGAATTGTCACTGAAACACATGCCTCCCCAACCTTTCTGTAGTGACATAAAATTTAGAAATTCATGTGAGTTTCTTGATTTCTGAACATGACTGGTTTCCAGTGATGACTGAGACTTTAGTCTCAAAATAAGTATTAATAAGGGTGATTTTTTTTTAAATAACAGGGTTGTCTTTCTGTTTAAAAAGTAAAGCACATTGATATCAAATCAGTGAATCTTGGAATTCAAGTCTGTTAATGACTTCTAGTTCTAATGGCAAATTTGTTAATTTCAATAACTCATACTGGAAATCTAAGATTCCTAAAATGTAACATAGCTACATGTAAAATGTAACATAAAATTACATTATCCCTCAAGCCAATAATTTAAAATTTTGTGATAATTTAGAAATGTGATTTTTAAAGAGCAGAGTTAATTAGGATGAAAGGAACGAGGTGAGAAACATAATCATGATACTAGCAGTCTGAAGTCTTTAGGACGGCAGAAGAATTTAACAATGGTTGTTTTGTTGCGTAGTGTTATGTTCAAAATAGTTGCTCAGGTTAATGGCAGTGGTTTTTCACTGTAGTAATTTTTTAAAAATCTGAACATTCATCATTTAGTTCAGTCAATCTTCATATGTGTGAGGCCTTAGTTTCAGTCTCCAGTACCAGTGCAGAGGATAGCGATGGAGAAAAGGCTAAATATTTTTGGGTTACCCATACTTATATACCCAAAGGAATTACGCAAAACTTTTCCAGTTTTAAAGATTTCAAAAATGCCCTCATTTGTTTATAAAATACTGCAATTCGCAAGCTATAAAGGGAAGTGCCTTTGTAAGTAAACATAAATTGTGAACCACATCATTAAGCAATCAGCATTTATTGACCTTCTCTGTATATGCACACTTAGTTATAGCTCATGTGGAAACTGGAAGATATACACTAGAAAATCTCCTTCCATCAAAAAATATGTACTTAGAGATTTTTCAAGCATTAAAGATTTAAATATTAGATGCAGAATGTGTTTGGAGCTGAAATGATGACAGTGGAAAACTAAAATTGATTTATCTCCCTCAATATTCTTTTAAAGAGGCTCTCACTGATAAAATTTCGGTTCAGAAAGCCAATACAGTAGTACCTTGGTTCAAAAACTTAATTTGTTCTACAATTTTGGAAAAGATAGCCACATTTGTGTTTGAGCTGAAATGATGGCCATGGTTGTGTTTATCACCCAACGTAGAGTTCACAAGTGCCAAATGCTTTTTTGTAAACCAAATTGCTCCCAAACAAAATAGTTCATGAACTAAGCTACCAGTGTACAAAGAAACAATACATGATTTAACGAACAGATGAGTTAAATTATCTTGTTAGCATTTAAGGATTCTCAGTGAAATCCTTAGGATATTAACAGGCACCAAAATTTGGGTAAAATTGTCACCGTGAATATGTTTAGAACAGAAGACAGAAAGCTACTGAAACAGCTCTTTCATAATATCAAATAAAAACTTCAAAACAATAAAGGGTTATTCTTCCATTGAGGTTAATATGTTACATTCTATAGGTTGAATTATTTGATTGTATTTTCTTGAGATTTTGAATTATGTTGTTACCTATATATTTTTCTGTTAAGATGTATTTTTATTTTTTACATACTATTTAATTATTACAAAGGATAGTGTTCATGTTGATTTGAAGTTGCTAATATTTCTTGCTATAAACCACTAAGATAATCTTTGTTCCTAATTCATAAAAATCTATCAGGTAAGGCTTCATTTTTATAGTTCCATCCAAAGATTTACGTAAGTTAAAATTGTCATCTTTAGCAGTCATCAAGGATAAATTATCCTGATTAAATAAATAGCTTTGCAACTCCTACTTTTTTTTAAATTGTCAAGAAAATGCTAGCAAATCATTTCTTTATAGAAACTGTGTCCATATGTGTGTATATTGCGTTGGTTTGGGTAGTATGATGTCAACGAATCTTACTGTAATATGTTGATATATTTTTCTATACTTTCATAGAAAATACGAACTTCGTAACTAACATGAATATTACTACTTTTAGTTGTAGGCATTTATATTTTAAATTATTTATTCTATTCGTTTTTCCATGTTTTTGACATATTCAGGAAAAAACAAATATATAATTTGTCTGTTTTAAAATTTTCCACAATTATAAAGGCATTAACATGTTACTCAAATAGCCAGTGATAGATAAAAGCGTATTGTGTAAGGCTTATATCCCAACTAACCCATACAACTACCAAGATCATAAGAAGGAGATGGTAAGTATCCTCCGAGTCTTCTCGTTTGTGCTGAGTAGCAGAATTAGTTTCAGGCTAGACAGGCCTATTCCAGACACATAGAAAATAAATTTGGATGCAGTACTACCAAGATTCTAAAGTGTTATCTACTGCTAATACCTGCATCTCTAGTTTCAGAAAGTTTTCAGTAAGTACAGACAAATCCAAGTGTTGTGTCAAAAATTGATAGAACAGTGCTTAATTATTATGGTAATAAGTGTTATGTTTTTTAAAGTTTTATGTAAATACATACACATAAATGTGTTATAATTTTAAAATGACAAAACAAATACAGTACTAATACTTTATTGTGCTAATTTGGCTAAAGTCTTTCCTTTATCTTCAGATTTAAATTTTTTCTTACCTTTCATTAATAGGTAGTATAGATCAATCAGTGTTAAAAGAATTACCCCCTGAACTCCTGGCAGAAATTGAATCCACCATGCCACTTTGTGAACGTGTGAAAATGAATAAACGCAAGCGTAGCACAGTTAATGAAAAGCCAAAATATGCTGAAATCAGTTCAGATGAAGATAATGATAGTGATGAAGCTTTTGAATGTAAGTATTATATAACTTTAAAAAAAATTAAAAGGTAGATTGGTGTGTTTGTCTCTTAATTTGGGGGTTAACAAGAACACAGTAAATTTAATTCTTAATAATGTAGTATACCAAAGGTTTTTTTATTTGTACTTTTTAAAAAGTCGTATGAAAGATGGGATCAGTTGGCACCAAGAAAAAATTTAAATGAGCTATAATTAATGTAAAAAAATAAAAAACACCAGGTATGTATCTGTGTGTATTTAACTTAACATTTATTGAGCTCCTAGTGTATGCCAGGAACTGAGAGTGAAAATACAAATAAGATGACCCATGTCTCAGAGTCTTCAGTCTGTTGGGGGAAATGTGTGAATAAGTTATTGCAGTACAGTGGTGATAGTGAATCCAGGGTGCTGCGGGGACACATTGGATCGGCATCCGAATCAGAATGGGGGTTCAGAATGCTTACTGGAAGAGGTGACACTTGAGTCGAGTCTTGAAGGACACGTAGGAGATAGCCAGATGAAGAAATACTGAAAACCATACTATCACTAAATTGTGAATGGATTAGCCACATTGTGGATTATCTTTGTGGTTTGGACCTGGCGTCTCCTTTTTGCCCAGCTGTGTCCTGGAATTCCTCCCTTGTTTCACTGTTTTCCAGAGCTGGCTTCTTCACTACACAGCTACCTCTCTACAACACTGTGATCACCTGTCTTTGCACTAGACTTGCTATACCTCGCCTGTCTTCCTACTGGTCCACTGAAAAAGTTCTTCTCTTTTATCCCTATCTTCCTTCTTCTGGAGCAAGAGAATTGAGCCTAGCCAAGAGGGGTCAGCAACCTTGTTTGACTTAAACGGCATTCAGTGGAAACAGACTATGGGAGATCTTCACTTGTGTGCCAACTGACTTAGTCATAATGACCTAAAGAAGTGGGAAGACCACCAGTGTGTTCTACCTTTTCCACGTAGTGTCCGTAGATTGAGGTGTGACAAGCAAGGGCAGGAAGGACAGATGCATGCTGCCATTTTTAAGTGTATATTGTTGATGGAAGCTCTTCACCTCCTCCAAACTTTTTAACCAATGTTCATTTACTCTGATCTTTTTAAAATTGTGAGCTCTTGAGCTATGAACAGTAGATTATGAATAATGAAAAAATCTGAAGAGTTTTTAAATTGAAATAAAATATACAGCAAAGATAATCTGACAATTTATATGTATGATTGTTATAACTTGTATGATAAGATGTATTTACACACAGTATATTAAAATGACTAAAGTTAAGTTTTAAAATTATAATCTCACATTTTGGTCATATGGGGACAATGGTTAGTTCTGAAAAGTGAGAAAAGAGAGGAAATTTTCAGGCCCAGAAACTGTTTTATATATGCTTCTCCACTCCCTTTCTTTTCCTTTAATACATCACCATTTCTAGAGCAGGTGTTAAGTTCCTTAACTGCAGTTTTATTTTGAATTACAACTCAATTCCCATTGATTGATAGCAGCCGCCTGCATTGCTAAATTGTTGTGAATTCTGAAGCTACCTCAGAGTTAAGCGGAATTGTCCAAAAAGTATAAAATAAGGGAAATTGGACCCCCCTTGTGTCTCATGCTTGTCATCAATGCAACCACTACACTTTACCTTACTTTCTGCTTTAGGAAATGTCTCTTTTTATAGGAGCATATAGCTTTGTTTTAAAGTTGTGGAGATACTGTTACATCTGTCCTACTATTTGAAAGCTATTCTTATTTAGAGAACCTAAGGCTCAGTTATACTAAGAAAAATAAAAGTTTCCCTAGGTTTTTAAGGCAGTCTCAGAGTAGCTTCCTGCTTTGCTTGACTTATTTCACTATAAGTAACTATAGAAAAAGGGCTACGGATGGGAATGGTGAAGGATATCCAATTGGTAGTTGACATCAGCAACCAAATTGTCATTATACCCTGACCAAAACAAGTGAAAATATAGTGCAAAGCATAATGTAAAAGTGTAATGAGAAAAGTTGTATTATGCTGCTTTAAGAGAGAAACTGAAAATTTCATTATAGTTTAATCAAATGACTTCATAAAATCTATACTAAGGAAAGAGTTTTACTGACAGAAAAGGGTTGTGAAGTGACTTTGAAAGTTAAACCGCACAAATTTGGAGAACCATAGCATAAATTTAAGGTCCCTGGGTGCCTTGAGGAAAGTGGAGAGGGGCGATAAAGTAAGCCGAAGAGAGATCTAGGTGAATTTGGAAAGAGAAGCTAGAGAATGCCCAAGTCACATTTGTGTGTCTCTCGGCTGAGCCCTTCCCCTTTCCCTCTTCTTCCAGAGTAATTAGGGAAGTGGAGAAAGAATAAGCTGTCCACAGTGAGTTGGGATCCTGGTAATTGCATTGCAACAATGTGTCACAAGTTGGGTTTTTCACCCCATTTTTATCCAAACTGCCTAAACTTTAATGAATGTGAAATAAAAATCTACAAGGCTTAGAAGCAATTATCACCAATATAGAATATTGTATGTAAATTGCTAATGAGTTCAAGATTGTTCAAGCATTTTCTACACATAGGATTGGGTGCTGAAAATAATTGCTTGTGAAATTAAAATGCAGAGGGACTGAAGTAGATCACATTAGTCTTGGTTCATAAGCATAAAACCTCATTCAAGATCACAGTACTTTCTGAAGTTTGCTTGTTAGTTGCCACGTCCTTCTTATTTGGTAGACATTTCAATACTTGTTGAAAAAAAATTTAGCGAATGTTATACAAAAATAACACCCCATCCTCCCGCTCTCTTTCTCCTGCCTACCACCTGCTCACATGTCTACTTGTATTAATACTTGAAACAACCTGTCATTAATGAAATGTACTAGAGTATACTCCAAAGAATGGAAAATCTCACTTCTCCTGACATACTTTATATTCATGTTTCTGTGTCATGAAGAAAATCATTGAAGATTTGAATATATCTACTTCTATTTGTCCTTGTATGAGTTCTCTTTGTGTCGAACCTGTGAGCACAAAGAACCAGAAACAATTACTTTTTCCTGCTATGTTGTCCACAGATTGAACAGAATGGTTCAGAGATTTAGTTTTAACTTAAATTAGGTTATTAATAGGAATGATTAGGTCTGCATGTGGGAATAAGATTAGCCAGTGTATAGACATATATAATTCACACATAATGATAATGACATAAATGCAGATACATATAGTGCATGGGTCTATAAGAAATTGACATCCTTAAATCTAGACAAGTAGAGAACTCGAGATTTGTCTTTAAGTATTCATATATTGATTGCAGTTAAGGATTCAAAAAAAAGCTAATAAAAAGGAAATTAGAGTAAAAAATAAAGTATTGCTCTTAGCAGCAGGTGGTTAGTATAACCAGTATATGATCTCAAGATAGGAAACATCAGTTTTCAACCTGGTTTTAACTTGGTGGTACTTTGCACCACAGAGCAGGTATGGTAAGTATTTGTCACTTGCACCATCTTCCAGCTCTCACTGCAGAAAATTTTAATCAGTCTTTCTTGCTGCACTGTGATGCTTTTGGGGGACTCAGAATGATTTTCAGCTTAATGCTTTAGGCAGCTGTTCCCAGTTGATCAAGAGTGTGTCAGACAAAATCTGTTTGCCACATCCACCTAGAGTCTTCTTCAATCAGCATTGGTGATTTTAGCAGAATGTTTAAACTGCTGGAAGGATGGAGGAAATGATTGAGTGTAATAAATAAAACACGCTTTGTAGCATTCACAAGTTTAGTAGCTTCTTGGGTTTAATAAACCTATTGTTAGAGAACCAAACTCAACTTACTAGTATTACAACAATGCTGGTTTATTCTGTCTCTGTGGGTTTGTGATGTTAGGTCTTTAGAATCTGTGAAATTTATTGCTATGTTTTGGATATATAATTTAGCTATTAATTTGTTGCTATACTTGGTTACCCATATTCTGTAACACTTTCTCAAAAATTGATCTTTTTCCCCTCAAACTCTGCTCCCTGTCAGTAATCTAAATGTTTTAAAGTGATTCTCTTTTTGTGCAGATCTCAGTTGTTTTACTAGCCTTAATCATGAAGTTCACATATAATTTTTACCAGTGTTCTTAATACCTTTCATTGAAACATGTACTGTGGTTTAATTCAGAACCTTCTATTTGTTAATTAGCAAACTGAGTTCATGTAAAAATTTTTAGCTCTAGATAAATCATGCTGAATGTAGTGATACTCTTTCTATATCATACTCAGTATTTCCTAGACACACATAATGAAGGTTTCCCCCGACCCCAGCTGGTTCATTTGTAAAGTTAAGTTTTAGTGGCCTTTTTAAATAAGGTAAATTATTTGTCATGGGGATTTGCTTCTAGCCTCTAGGAAACGACATAAAAAAGATGATGATAAAGCTTGGGAGTATGAAGAGCGAGACAGAAGAAGCTCTGGGGATCATAGGAGGAGTGGCCACTCTCATGAAGGAAGAAGGAGCTCAGGTGGTGGTCGTTATCGAAACCGAAGTCCATCAGATTCTGACATGGAAGATTATTCTCCTCCTCCCAGCCTTAGTGAGGGTAATTCATCAGTGTCAACGGATTTTTTTTTTCCACATAAAGTGATTTAAACTTAGGGTTTAATTTAGAAAATATATTTTATGTCTTGTTACGAGTTAATTAACAACTTCAAATTTTAATTAAGACAAAATAGTTTTGTACTCATTGTTTTAAGTATTTAATTAATATTTAGGAACAAATTAAGAACAGAAATGGAAATAGTTTAAATTATCACTGTATTTCAGTATTTCTGTTTATTTATTTTAGTCGCTAGAAAAATGAAGAAAAAAGAGAAACAGAAGAAAAGGAAAGCTTATGAACCAAAACTAACACCTGAAGGTAACAATTTAATGTCCTTATTTATAGGATTCACCTTCACTTAACTACATGGAATATGAACATAATTTTTTTTCTGTTGCAGAAATGATGGACTCATCAACTTTTAAGAGATTCACAGCCTCAATAGAGAATATTTTGGATAATTTGGAAGATTTGGATTTTACTGCATTTGGTAAAATCAATTGAAAATATTTATTCCTAGTAATGTGTCTAGCTGTTTATCAGTTGCTCTACAAGAACAGAGACATGATCTGTGAAATCAAGAAACTTGAAATCTAGTTGCAGAATTATACCTAGTTGATGTTTTCAGGTCCATATTTTAAAACTTTAGTACACAAAATCAGATACTAAAATAGTTGAGTCCTGATAATATCTTAATCCTGAGAGTACAGCTGCCACAATAAGTTAACATAATTACTGAAATCTTTATATAGGTAAGGCTTAAGTAGGACCTACATAATGAGTGGCAAAGATGCAGAAATAGGTATCTATCCATCTGTTCATTTATTATAATACTCAGTATTTAGTGAATACTTACTGATGCCAGTAGTATGTTAAGTGCTAGAGATGCAAAGATAAATAAGACTCCAACCCCTGGTGTTAAGGAATAAGGAATCAAAAATGGAAAAAAACAAAAAAGTAAACTAGCAATTGATGTTATATATTATTTTTACAAATATATATATGAAAACATGTTTATAAAAGTATTACTTACAAACATAGAGCTCTTTTCAATAATCTTAGGCCATATGAAAGCCACATGACATGTATTCTGATATAATTTCATCTGTTTGGGAATACCTTCAGAGATATATTGCTTTTTATTTTAAAAGTATTTGTTTTGTGAGGATTATTTACCGAAAAACAATTGTTTTTCCTGATTATTTTCCTGTTAGTTTTCTCTTTTTAAAACTTTCCAGTTCTGTGCTGAGAAATTGCCTTCTGTATCATTTAAGATCCTCAAAGAAAAGCAAAGGCGCTCTCAAATTAGGATGCTTTGAAATGTTACTTATAAATAAGGTAATTACAAAGATGGGGGTGAAATAGTGCCAGAACACATGGTTAATAGCCACAGAACTGTTACCACCCCTATACCCAAAAAAATAAATAAATCACCAGAACTCAATCAGCACACACACAAAAAATATTTTAAACTAGGCTTCCTTGAAAGAAGCAGTACTTTTTTAACAGAGCCAGCCTGAGAAGATCTTGTAAGGAAGGAGTCAGCAGTATAAATAGCCTGACCTTGCTCTCTTCCTCTCTGATCTTCTAAGAGTGCCCCACTGACTTAACCCCAATAGAAACCATAGTGGAGGGGAGACTGTTATAGTTCCTATAAGTCAGCCTCCTGGGGCAGGAAAGGTTGAGAATGGTGAGCAGTATATCTATAGTAGTAAAGACAAGATAGCAGTGTCTTCCTGTTTTAGTCAAAACTCTTAATTTTATTGCTGCCCTCTTCCATTCAGTTTGTTTGAGGTTATTAATGGCTCCTTATTTGTTTAGTTTGTTTATATCTCTTTGTGTGACCAGAAATTTTATTTAAAAGTCAAGCCTACCATTTCAAACTATTTCTTTTATTTAAACTGTGTTTTTTGTTTGGTTTTTCAGGGGATGATGATGAAATTCCTCAGGAACTGCTCTTAGGAAAACATCAGCTTAATGAACTTGGCAGTGAATCTGCTAAAATTAAAGCGATGGGTATAATGGATAAGGTATCTCAACATCTTAGTTACTTTTCTCATTGCTGAGACAAAATGCCCAATATCTAAAGTTAACAGAGGAAAAGTTTGTTTTGGCTCACAGTTTGTAGAGGTTTCACTCCATTATTAGCTGGCTCCAGGGCAGGGTGATATGGCAGGGGAGAAAAACAGTTCATGGCATAGAAGGCAGAATGCGGCAAATGCAGTGAGCCACCTCAGCACTCTCTTTCTGTCCCTTATATTCTCTCCAGGCTACATGCCATTAGGGCAGGTAGCACTCGCACCCAAGCTGGGCCTCTGATTATCCAAACCAGTGAGCACACTAATTAGTAATGACACACCCTTAGCCCCAGCCTGACACACTCTAGATCCAGCCACCTCAGAAAAGCCCCACCAGTCGGTGACTGCATAAGGCTCTTTGGAGTGGGAATGGTTGAGGGGCTGTAGGCGTAAACCATAACAATAAAGTAAAATTTGTGAAATTTTCTTAATAGGTGACATGAAATTAGTTTTATGTTTTCAGAATAAACTTACATAAAAATGAAAAGAAAACTAATGTCTTCTGAGACTGTACATGAATTATTTTGTTTAAAAAGTTGAGCACAAGCAGTTTTCTGCAGCTTAGTCTAAATATTACTGTATTGAAAGAGGCATTTATCTGGATTCTTTTTTCCATTAATTTTTCACTTTCTCACATATTTAGATTATTAAATACAGAAATACTAATTTTTTTTCACTTTTTAAATTCACTCAGGGTTGTAAAAAAATAAAGGTAGAGTTTTAACATACTATTTCCCAAACCATAAAATGTTGCAGTTTTTAAATTGTTAAATACATAGCATCATTGTATAGGCTTTCTTGAACTTTGTTTCCTGTGAGTCCCCTGGTTCTAAGAAATAATCTCATTGTGCTGAAGAAATACCATGTAAGTGTTCAGTCATAATTTCAAACAACTGTGGCAGCATCAAGAGTTGACTTTTTATAATCATTATTAGCAAACATTCACCCCTTAAATTAATGTATGGTTGTTATGCAAACAAAGTTTCGAAAGAAATCCCCTAGTCTAACCAAAGATCCTCTTGCATTGAATCTTAATTTTCCTCGTCTATAATGTAGGGATGATTATTTATCCTTCAGAATTAGTAAAGGAATTACTAAAAGATTGTTGATTTATAGAGTTGATTTTAAACAGTTGAAGCTTGTTTGTTTTTCAGGTTTTTTTGGTTTTTTGGGGGTTTTCTTTGTCTTTTTGAGACAGGATCTCAGTATGCAGTTCAGGCTGGCCTTGAGCTTACTTTGTAGCCCAGGCTGGTCTCGAACTCGAAACAATCCTCCTGTCTCAGCCTCCCAAGTGTTGAAATTACAGGAATGCCCCACCTCGCCTGGCTCGTTTTTCAGTTTTATAATTTTAACATAGCTGGAAAATATTTTGATGTTTCACAAATTTAAATTATAATTACTTATTTTCGTTTGTCTTTTAGTGTTGTTTAGTTTTGTTTTGCTTTGTCTTTGATACTAGAAATTTAATACAGGGCCTTTCCACTGAGTTATATCCCCAGTCGTTTGTTCTTTTTGATGACATAGTCTCACTAAATTACCCAGGCTAGGCTCAAATTTGTGACCCTCCTGTATAAGCCTCCCAGAATGCTGAAATTAGCAGATGTATACATTTTACTGTTTGCATAAATACTGCCTATATTCCAAGTAGAGAATGTGTCATGAATTTAATTTTTAAAGCCATTCATACCATCTGTTTAAACACAAATTAATGTGCTCACATTGATATCACTATGGGATATGTTGATTTATGTATAAGAACCTATTAATTTTCTGAGGTGCCAGTGCCAATCTTAGATATTTTATACATTCTATAATTACAGGCAACTAATACTTCTTTTCAAAGGGCAAATATGATAAGTATTGTCGAAGTGTGGAAGTTTTGTTAGAAATCTCAATAGTTTGAATCTGTTGTGAAATGATCTAAAGTAATATTTGAGAGGACTTGCTTCTGTGCTCCAGTGTGAGTAATAAAACTGGACTCCTATTTTGCTCTTCTAGTTGATTTGCTTCAATGCTAAGAACCTAAAAGAAATACTTTTCAATTATGAGAATATGAGTAACAGTTGCTTATTGACAGAACCTTCAAATGGACTACTAGTTTTTTAAATAGAGAAAATGTCCTTTATAAGAAATTAAATAGGAGATATTAAAAATATAAGATAATCTCTACTAAAAAAAAAGATAACCTCAACTGGGCTGTTGGCACATGCCTGTAACCCTAGCACTTGGGAGGCTGAGGCAGGAGGATCCTTGTAAATTCGAGATCAGCCTGGACTACAAAGTGAGCCCAAGGCCAGCCCAAACTGCATAGCAAGACCCTGTTCTCAAAAAGACAAAAAAAAAAAAAAAGATAACCTCTACTACCTTGAACAGTATTATTTCACATTCATAGTTTTTATCCTTCACAATTTTAAGTTTTTGTATTCAAAACACTATCTTGGACTTTATTTTTTCTTTTACTATATTGGATTTTAGAAACCTCGATGAGTCACTGTAGCTTCTTATAATTAAATCAGTAAGTAAAATCTTCAATTTGTACATGTGTTCAATGTCACTGCCACAAGAGAAGCCTGACAAATTATCAACTGTTACCTACAATTGATTAGAAACATGTACAGTGTATGTGCGTATCCTGTGTAGACTCATCTGTATTTCAAACACAGGTGACAGACTCTTTAAATCGGACTCGAATAGAAGTTCTCAGTGGAAAAAGCTCTTTTGGGCATTCTTCCTAGGGCTGATAATGTTTTATCTTCCATAGCCCACAGATAATAAATGTACAGATTATTGAATAATTTATAACTTTTTCCAATGATTGATAAAATTTATTTTTCTCTTTCAGCTTTCAACTGATAAAACCGTGAAAGTCCTAAATATCTTGGAGAAGAATATTCAGGATGGGTCAAAGCTTTCTACTTTGTTAAATCATGTAAGTTTAAGATATTTATTGTTAATTTTATCCTTAATGTCAGGATATACATTTTTTCATAAGCCACTTTGATTTATAGGAAAAATTCCATATTTCATTTATTTAAGAGTATTAGTAGAAATTATTAGTTACATTCAGTAACATTGTTAATAAAATTTTACTACTAGTAATTCAAAGTTGTTACACATCATCAACTCACAGCCATGCCATAAAGGAAGAATATAGATATAAATTTACTCAGTTTAAAGAACCAAATCTTAGCCTGTAATTTTCCTAGTATGTGAATGGTTTTTTGTTTGTTTTTGTGGTGGTGGTGGGTTTTGTGTTTTTTGTTTTGTTTTGTTTTTTTGGGATAAGGTCTTGTTATGTAGTGCAGGCTGGGGCCATCAACTCACTTATGTAGCCCAAACTGGCCTCAACTCAAGTGATCCTCTTAGCCTCCATAGTGCTGGGATTATAGGCATGTACCACCACACCCTACTGTGAATGGATTTTAAATTTGCTTTCATTTATGAGATAATGTTAGATAATAATTCTTGTCGATTTTCTCCAGAGAAAAGTTAGAAACCTTATGTTGATTTTTCTGGTGTACACTAAAACTTAATCCCTATATGTACCATTTTTATGCGTAGCTCAGAGGATGGATTCATTCATGTAAAATGCTTACAACAGTGTGTGATACACTGTATTTAATAAATGTTAACTGCAGTTGTTACTGCATTTTAATACGTTTATATTAAAAGAAGTTGCAGCATGGTTCAGGGGTTTGTGAATTGAGTAAATTTCCTAGGATCTAGCTCCCTAGAATTGTAGCAGACTTTATAAATTATATGTGCATTCAAACTGATCTTGATATATCTAAAATGAAATGCAAATGTAGATGCCTGTAGGCATTTCAAACAAGAGTTAAAAATTTGGGGTAATGTAAGATAATGAATTTTCTTTATTTTTGAATGTCTTGAGGATTAGGGATATAACTCAATGTTAGAATGTATGCTTTAGCATAGTCAAAGCCCTAGGTTTGGAGTGGGGAGTGTAGTTCAGTGACAGAGCACTTGCCTAGTGTGTACAAGGCCCTGGACTTAGTCTCTAGCACTGAGAGAGATTTGGGGAGATAGCCTGATTACAAAAGGACTATATGGCAAAAAATACCAGAGCACAGAAAGCACAAAAAAATCTGTATTCTGGGGCCGGGGGTATAGCTCAGCCATGTAAGTGCATCTCTGGCAAGCCCTAGGTCGTGAGTTCAATCCTCTGTACCAAAAACTAAATAAAATAAAAAAATCTGTATTCTTACCCAGCAGTAACTGCTTTTAACACTTTGAAAGAGCAAGAGTGAAAGTGTGTGTGTGTGTGTGTGTGTGTGTGTGTGTGTGAATCCACTGGATTTTGTCTCATGAGATAATTGTTCTTGGGTGTTTGCAGAAGCCATAGAATTGCTAAGTGATCTCACGAAATATGTAGAAAAAAATTTCAAGTGGTAATTCTCTGGGTTATTAAATATACCTATACTTTTGAAATACTCTTTTTAACTAGTTTTTTTTGGGTTTTGTTTGTTTGGTTTATGTTTTGTTTGTTGTGATGCTGGAGATGGTATCTGGGGCTGTCCACAGTAGACAGCCACTCTTACCTCTGAGCTACAGCCCCACTCCCTTAACTAGTGTTTTGTTTTGTTTTAATTTGTTCTATCATTTTGAGACAGGGTTTCACTATGCTGTTCAGGCTGGTCTTGAACTCACTTTTTAGCCCAGGCTGGCCTTGAACTTGTGGCTAACCTCCTGCCTCGGCTTCCCGAGTACTGGAATTACAGATGGTATTACAGAGCTGGGCCACCACACCTAGCTCTTAACTAGCTTTGAATCATAGAAGTAGTTTAGAGAGGCCTACACTGGCAATCTAATCCATTAGTCTACAAGTTTATTAAACACCTCACCAAAACATTGTGATAAACACTATCAAGAATCTAGCGTTCTGGCACTGGGGTGTAGCTCAGTGGAAGAACATGTGCCTAGTATGCAGGAGGCTCAGAAGTAATCTCAAATATAAAGTTTGTATTTCATAGTAAACAATTTTCATTTTAATAGCTTGAAAACACTCTGTCCCCAATAGTTAAGTTACTAATGTGAAAAATAAAATGAAGTCTTCTGTTTTTCATTATCCATTTTATAAAATAATTTCCTTCATAGTCTATCTTTTTTTGACTGGGGACTGAACCCAGGGCTTCATATACACTAAGCACACACTTTATCACTGAGCTATACCAGCAGCCCCATTTATATCTGCTTTTTAATGTTTGAAAATATAGTACTGTTAAAAATGTACTATTCCAAATAACTGACTTAATAATACTTCTATTTCTAAATAAAATCTTTGTTGTTATTTTTCCTTCTGCTGACTTACCCATTTATATCTGCTTTTTAATGTTTGAAAATATAGTACTGTTAAAAATGTACTATTCCAAATAACTGACTTAATAATACTTCTATTTCTAAATAAAATCTTTGTTGTTATTTTTCCTTCTGCTGACTTACAAGGTTTTTTAAACTACCCTGTTTATACTGAAGACACAAAATTAACATATAAAGTACTTTTAAGCTAAAATCATAAATCTGGATAAAAAAAGATAATTGTCACTGAAGTATCGTCCAGTGGTGAAATTAAGAATTATATCATGTTTGAAAATATTAAAACAAAAATCTTACTTAAAGGAATGTTGTCAGTATTGTACTTCTGTCTGGCTATACTTTCAGACTACAAACCTCAAAACTCTTTTCCACCAGTGAAAATCAAATATATCATAATTTTTATTGATATTACAGACTCATACATGTGTTTACCTTTACTTCATTAACAATGTCCTATTTTATAGAATAATGATACTGAAGAAGAAGAAAGATTATGGAGAGACCTTATTATGGAGAGAGTTACAAAATCAGCAGACGCCTGTCTTACAACTATCAACATTATGACATCCCCTAACATGCCAAAAGCTGTGTATATTGAAGATGTAATTGAGAGAGTTATACAGTACACTAAGTTTCATTTGCAGAATACACTCTACCCTCAGTATGATCCTGTTTACAGATTAGATCCACATGGAGGTTAGTTTGCCCATTTTTATTGGTAGTTTTTATTATAATATCAGAATTATCTACTGTAAGTTTTTGCCATGTTAGATGAGTCAAAATGCATAATTTTAAATGGCACTGAACTATCAGATTACACAAACTGCAATGAACACTAATTTTGTATTTGACTAGAATATAGAACTCCAAGTTAATATAGTTCTTGTTTAACTGTAATTTCTTTAGCAAGCAGATTGAGCGTCTCTAATCTGAAAATCCAGATTGCTCTGAAATTGGAAATTTTTGAGCATCAGCATAACATGCAAGAAGTTTTATACTTGGGACTTCTCAAATTTTGGGACTGGGGTTACTGAAACTGTTAAAGTCTATGCAAATATAAAATGTGAAACTCTGTTGCTTCCAAGCATTTTGATGATAAGGGTACTCAACATGTATTTATGTATCATTGAAGTTACTTGTACTACTTAGAGAAAACCTTAGACATTAGCTTCTAGTTGTATTAATACTTCTCCCTAATTTTACCCAAAATAGTGCTTACCTGCAAAATGAATTGATTCAAGACACATTCTCTCTTATTCTTAACTTTTACTAGAAGAGCAATGAAGCAGTTCATGTAAAAAGTACATTTGATTACTTATTGTATAATAATGCCAAGTTCATTTAAAGGGAAATATAATAATATACTGCTCCAGTGGAAAAAATAGAAATCATCATAAAGTAATACTTTGAACTTAAGAATTTACTAGCCACTGAAATGTACAGATTAAATGTTATAAAAATGTTTCTATTAGATTTTCCCTAAAGAATAATTTTCTCTTAATAAACAGCTTTGACAGATTATATTTTTATGTTTCAAAAGTTCTTTTAGCTCTCTTAACTCAGAAAAACTTTAGTAGTCTCCGTGAAAAATACTAAAGGTTAATATTTTCTTTTTTTAAATTTTCTTTCAGGAGGCTTATTAAGTTCAAAAGCCAAACGGGCTAAATGTTCTACTCATAAGCAGAGAGTAATAGTAATGCTTTATAATAAAGTTTGTGACATTGTTAGCAGCTTGTCAGAATTACTGGAAATACAACTTCTTACAGATACAACAATTCTTCAGGTAAATTTTTTGAAACATTTTATAAATTTCTAGACAAAATGACCTATGAATAGAAGGTCTGATTGAATCCAGTGTAATTGCATTAACTCAGTAATAATGCCAGAATTATATTGATTCTTTCCAGTCACAATATGTTATATCTGAAATGAAGAAATAAAAGTTCAGAGGAATTTTAAAAACAAACATTTTGGGAACAAGATATACAAATGTAATATATACTCCAGAATCTCCAAATCTTCTTTCAAAAATTATTTCTTTTATAGTATATCAGAATATTTTCATCCAATAAAATGAAATGGTTTTTGTTTCTTTATATTCCTGTGGCATTTGTCAGTCTAAAAGATAGAGATTAGAGAAATGGCATCTCTGAAGAAAAGTACCTGATGTATGTGCTGGTGTGCCTAGGAGATAAGAACAAGGAAGGAAATAGGTGCTGACTAGGCAAAAAATGAAAATGCCCCTTCAGACTTTTCTAGCAAGTTTCTCAATGTGTTGAAATTTAGTAAGACAGAATGTTACTGAAATCAGCTAAAGACTGTACTGATTACTTTTTATTTCAGGTTTCATCAATGGGAATAACACCATTTTTTGTTGAAAATGTCAGTGAACTACAATTATGTGCCATTAAGTTAGTCACTGCAGTAAGTATAATCAGTTTATAATTTCAGTAACCCTCAAACAATACTGATGTCATTTAATCCAAACTTCTAAAAATTAGTGAGGATTCCTAGTTTCCAGCAAATTCATTTCACTGGAAGGACTGTCGTAATGTGTCTTAATGAATTTTGTGAACTGAGGATTCATTTTCTATGAATTTACTGGATTATTCTTGTCAAAAACACTTCTCAATATTTTTAAATGTTACAGTTAATTATTTCTCAATATTTATAATAAAATCAGAACTGTTTAAAGTCATTTAAATCGGGCTTGGGATACAGCTCAGAGGCACAGCACCTGCCTGGCAAGCATGAGGTCCTGAGTTCCATTCCTGATACCAAAAAAAAAATCATTTAAATCTTCTTTCCTTGCTACCCAAGATATTACTGAAACTATTATGAAATGAAACAGTATACTCTTTAAGAGTGAAACTGTATACTCTGACTTCTGTAGGTGTATTGTAATTAATAACAAAATTTGAGCCAATTATCTTGCCATTACTATTTAAGATAAAAACGTTTTCATTCTAAATAGTAGGTAATATATCATTATATGTATCTTACTTTTTTTTTTTTTTTGGAATCTTGTATTTACTAAACAGGTATTCTCAAGATATGAAAAACACCGGCAGTTAATTTTAGAAGAAATTTTTACTTCTCTTGCAAGATTACCAACCAGCAAAAGGAGTTTAAGGAATTTCAGGTAACTACAGCAGAAGTCAAGAACAATGACGAACTCCGTTGTATCATAGCCATCAAGCATTTATTTTTCATGATTTCTGTATAATTTGCATTTTAATGATTAAATAAAATGTAACTTAGAGCAACATATAAAGCAGTTTAGATGTACAAAACAATATACTTAGGGGATAACAAAGTTAAGTTATATCTTGATATCCTCAAATATCAAGATCTATGGCAGGGTTTTTCTGTTCGGGCACCACTGACATTTTGGGGCAGATAATGGTTTGCTGTACAGAATTGTAGCATGTTTAGCATCTGTACCATACCCACTAGATGCCAGTAGAAATCCCCTTCCTTTCAGTGGCAATGTTGAAATTATCTCCAGGCAGCAAAGAGCAAAGTCATCTATGATCCACAAGAAAAACAATAGGATATAAGTCAAACCAGTCAAAAAGGATTTTATGAATTGTGATAACATAGGAACATGAATTTAACCCTTTTCAATAGTGCAAAGCCATGAAATACTATTTTGGAAAGAGTTGAAATATTATTCCTAACATGAGTATGAAGAATAGACTTGAGAATTAAATGCTCTTTACTCACTGAGCACACTAAAACTAAGAAATATTATCCACTGCTTTGGTCAGCATTGTTGCCTTTGTTGTCATGGGTAATTGTCATTATCATAATCATTCCTGCGTGGTTAAAGGTTTTGACGTGGCATGTAGAATTATTTTTAGATTTCTTTGAAGGCTGTCTTCTGTAAAATCATTATTTTTATCTTAATTATTTTTCAGCTAATTGTTCATTGATAAATATCTGTTATGTTTTAAACCTGAAGAAAAACTGTGAACATAAAAAGAATTCTATTTTGCATTATCAGAGCAAAACACTTTAAATTTTCATAGTCAGTGACACCAACCTCATACTCTTAGCACAGATAATCAAGATTTGTGTAGCAGATTTTAATACCAGATGACTGTCTCACTGACTAGATAAATAATAGACTATATTAGTATTAAAAAACCTCAAAAACTTTTATCATTTTAAGAATTATTTTTGATAAACATTCAATAATTCATTGTAAATTTTTACCTGCAATGAATGTATAGAAATGTGTATGAAATACTCTACAGTATTTTCCTGTATTTTAGTAATCTGAGCATGCATAGTCATTTACTTGGTATTTTTCTAACTTACTAAAAATAAACATAAGAACACTGTTAAGAGCACAAAAGTTAATGCCTAGAAATGTTGGCAAGGAAAGCATCATTATAGTTGACATGTAAAATGAGATTATTATCAAAATTCATGTAATTTTTTTCTTTTCTTTTCACCTTCCCACTCCCTAGTTCTTTCCTTTTGAACCAAAAAAGGGGAAAAAAAGGATAACATGGAAACAGAGTTTTGTAAATAAGGAGGGGAAGGAAGAGGGACTGAAAGGAGGGGAGGGAATTGGGGAAAAAAAGAGGAATCAAGATGTATCATATTACAGGCACAAACTCCCTATGATGAATGTGATTGTTATGTACATCAAGATTGTACCAATAAATTTTTTAAAGTAAAAAATTAAAAAGAAAAACAATCGTTAACCAGAAAAGCCTTATCTAAACTTATCAGCACAGAGCCTAGCACTTAGGAGGCATTTCATAATTGTTGAACAAGTAAGTAGATCTTTGGGCCTGTTTTAAGATGTGAATGTTAAAGTTCCCAAGCACTTTGTGGGATTCGTTTTACTAAACCAGACAAAAATCTAGTTATACATTCCTTTGTTTTTTTTTTTTTTTTGGTCTATGCGTATTTCCTATTTTGTCACTTTCCTTTTTAAAGGACTGTGTGGGACTTTGAAAATAGCAGAAAACATGACTGATGTCCTCTGAAAATAAAACTGATGTAATTTAAATTGTTTTTTCTTCATTAAAGGTTGAATAGTAGTGATATGGATGGAGAACCTATGTACATTCAGATGGTTACAGCATTGGTTTTACAACTTATTCAGTGTGTAGTACACTTACCATCTTCAGAAAAGGACTCTAATTCAGAAGAGGACTCCAATAAGAAAGTAAGGAAATATTTTTAATGTTTTACAACTTTATACTTCTTTTGGTCTGTGTGGTGTGGTTTTTGGGGAGTTTTTTGTTGTTGTGTTGTGTTGTTTTGTTTTGTTTTGTTTTGTTTTGTTTTGTTTTTGAGACAGGGTCTCACTATGCAGTTCAGGCTGGCCTTGAACTCATGTAGACCAGGCAGGCCTCAAACTTCAGTGATCCTCCTACCTCAGCCTCCTGAGTGCTGGCATTACAGGCATGCACCACCATGCCCAGCTTTTTATACTTTAATGGGTGGAAACAACTATATATTTGTGTCTGTCATTCTTACAATACTGAAGTTCTTGTTTAGGGGTTCCTAACCAGGCTTTAGGGTTATTGTAAAGCATTAGGCTTGATTTTAGGGCACTTCATTTCTGGTTCTGACTCTTACCTTCAAGTCATGAAGCATCCAAATCATTTTAATCTTTCTGGATTTGTCTCTTCAGCTGAAAATGAGAATGGTAACACTTAACAGACCTACCATATCAGGTCAAAGGACTCTAATAGGATATTGAGTATGAATGCAAATATAATATGTAGTTAATCTGGAATTCATATACACAATGAGTTTATGCCTTCCCTGATGGGTAACTCTCAGCTAAGGAATGCTTCTGTTTACATTTATAATTTTTCTAAGTTCTATAATTTCCTCTCAAGAGTTCAAGCAAAATAGGAATAGTTTTTCTACTCATTTATAACCAAATATTAATGTGCTTAATACAATAATTAGTAAAGCAAATAAGTATCTAAACAGTTGAGATCCACTTTGTTATCTCCCCCCCATCCTGTTGTTATCTCTCCCATCCTCCTTTATCCTTGGTGACCAGGATCATAAGTGTGCTAATCTCCTTCTACTTACATATCTAGCAATGTAGATTTCATTAGAATTATTTTGTTTTTAAATTTTGCATAAATAGTAGTGATATATTTACAACCTTTCCACTCAACATATATGTGTATGTGCATGTGAAATTCTGACTTCATCACATCATAAAATGGAAGAACTTAGAGTTTATTTAGATGTGTACATGCATTAACTTTACTTGAAGTTATCAGTTTACTCAACAAGTTGGTATTACAGTTTACATTCCTATATTTTTATGTTACCTAGTGTGATCATTGAAATTATATCATGTTTCATTTTTCATTTTCCTGGTTAATACTAGTGAGTTTGAGACCCTTTTCCTGTATTTATTTGCCATTTGGGCTTCTTCAGCTGTGAGTTTTACATCTTATTCTGTAAATTCCTAAAGAGTTTTCTTCTGGGTTACATTCCAGGGTTTCATAAACATTGAGGTTGGAATATTCTTTGTTTGGGTTTTTTTGTTGTTTGTGGTGCTGGGATTGAACCCAGGCCTCATACATGGTAACCATGAGCTCTACAACTGAGCTTCACCTCAAACCCTGGAAAATTCTTTTTGTATGTTCATTATGTTTCTTCTTATTCTGAACAAAATCATGATATATAAACAGCTACTAATACTGCATTTGTTAACTATACTTGTTACTGTGACATAGCTTAATAAAATTAAATAAACTACCAATATTTTTGTTTTTATAAAAATTTTTTATTTTTTGTTTTGTTTGTTTTGTGGTACTGGGGATTGAACCCAAGGCCTTCACATTGAGCTACATCCCTAGCCCTTTTCTTGTTTATTTTGAGACAGCATCTTGATACTCAGTCACTTAGTTACCCCAGCTGACCTTGAACTTGTGTTCCTCTTGCTTCAGCCTCTCTTAAGTGCTGAGATGTTACAAGTGTGCTCCACCACACTTGAATTATGAAGTTTTGAAATGTTTAGAATACTAATAGTAGTTTCTGTATTTTTATTAAAAAGTTAGTATTTATTATTTAAATGTATTATCTCTATTCAGTAATAACGTGGCAGTGGCAACTGAACTCACTTGTTGATTATTTCCTATATCTTTATAAATTACTTTTCTTATTCTAGGTTGACCAGGATGTTGTCATTACTAACTCTTATGAAACAGCTATGAGAACAGCCCAAAACTTTCTTTCCATCTTCCTTAAAAAGTGAGTAAAAGTAACATAAATCTCATTTTTATTTTCCACAGTACAGAGAGTAGTGTATTTTGAAAAAAATTAATGTAGGTTTTACCATAATCTGTACCTTGTACTTTTCTTCTTGGTCCTTGATTTCCAGATCTTTAAAATAAAGCAATAAGAGTATTTTTAAAATATCATTTTTATGAGTTTGCTTATGTTACACCCCAAATGTTAAAGTACTGAATTAAAGTCATAATTTTTCATCACTAGATTTTGGAGCATAAAATAATAAGGTTTGTGGCAGGCGTGGTGGCACATGCCTGTAATCCCGGCACTCGGGAAGCTGAAGCAGAAGGATCACTGTGAGTTTGAGCCCAGCCTGGGGTACATAGTGGACTCAAGGCCACCCTGAATTACACGCCAAATA
>RJWT010010400.1:0-24218 GCA_004365215.1 Cuniculus paca
GCCAACAGCAAAATTCAATTCAAAATGGAGTAAAGATCCAAGTTGAGACCTGAAACCATGAAACTACAAAAATAAACCATAAGGGAAATGCTCTGGGACATTGGAATGGACAAGGATTTTTGGACAAAATCCCCCAAAGCACAGGAAACAGAAGCAAAAATAAACAAATGGAATTCTATTAAACTAAAGAGCTCCTGCTTAGCAAAGGAGACAAATCATTACAGTGAAGAGATAACCTACAGATTGGGAGAAAATATTTGCAGACTATACTTCTCACAAAGGGTTAACATCTAGAATATTTAGGAAACTCAGAAAAAGAAAAATCAACAGGAAGAACCAGCTTGATTAAAATGTAGGTAATACACCTAAGTAGACATTTCTCAAAAGAAGACATACAGATGACCAACAGCACCATGTTAATCATCAGGGAAATACAAATCAAAACCACAGTGCAGCATCACCTCTGTATCAGTCAACCTTCTGTCGCTGACAAATTACCTGAAGATAACAACTTCAAGGAGGAAAGGTTTCTTTTGGCTCATGGTTTCTGAGGTTTCAGTCCATGGTCAACTGGCTCCACTGCTTTTTCGCCTGGTGGGGGTGTTGCTAACAGAAAACACAGGAGGAGGGGTGAGCGATGAGTCTTGGCCTGGGAGGCAGAAACATCATGGCAGAGGAAAGCTGCTCACGTCATGGTAGTCAGGAAGCAGAAAGAGAAAGACAGAGCCAGAGCCAGAGCCAGAGACAAGATACAGTCCTCAAGGTCACACCTGCCATGATTTACTTCCTTCTATTTGGCCCCATGTCCTCAGTGACTGTCACCTCCCAACAATGCCATCACATTGTGAAATGCATGGAATTAACCTACCAGAGAAGTTACAGCCTTCATGATCCAACTGTCTTACAAAAGCCCATGCGTGAACACATAAGAATTTTGAGGGATGTTTTAGATCCAAACCACAATGACTCTACTTCAGAAATACTGATTATCAAAAAGATCAAAGGTAGGAAATGTTGGTGAAGATGCGGGGGGCGGGGAGGAGCCCTCGTCCGCTGTTGATGGGAATGTGTATTAGTACAGCCATGATGGAAAACAGCATGAAGGAGCCTCAAAAAATCACAAACATGGTTACCAGATGATCCAGCAATGACACTTTTGGGTGTACATCTGAAGGAAATGAAATCAGTATGTCGGAGACACAGCGACACTCTCAAATTGATTGATGTTCTGTTCACAGGAGCCCAGAAATAGAAACGACTGAAGTGTCTGCCAGCTGATGACTACACGAAGAACACATGGCACACATATATGATGGAATACTATGCAGCCACAACAAGGTGAAACCCTGTCACTCGTGACAACATACATGGAACTGGGATCGCTGTGATGTAAAATAAGCCAGGCACAGAAGACAAGCATCGCACGATTCCACTCCTATGTGGAATCCAGAAAAGCTGACCTCAGAGAAGCAGAGAGTGGAATACAGGAGACTGGGGACGGTGCAGTGGCAGGCACTGAGTTACACGTACCTAACTGCGATTGTGCCTTCGGACTATGAATTTTGGGTGCATTACTGAACAGTAGGGCGACAACAGCTAATGATATTGTTCTGTTCGTTTTGGAAAACTAGAAGAAAGGAGCCTGAATGTTTCATCATAAAGAGATGCTAAGTGTCACAGACGGGCACATGCCCTGATGTAAACATTGCACAATATACCCACAGATCAAAATGTGGCATGGCATGGCACTCCCGCAAGTACGTAGAATTTCCATGTTTTTAGGTATTGGTTAAAAATGCATTTTTATTTATTTTTATTTATTTTTTGTTGCACCGGGGATTGAACTCACAACCTTGGCCTTGCCAGGCAGGTGCTTAGGCTGCTAAGCTGGATCCCCCGGCCCTTGTCTTTTTGAGACAGGGTCTCACTATGCCATTCAGGCTGGCCTTGAGCTCACTTTGTAGACCAGGCTGGTCTCAAACTCACAACGATCCTCCTGTCTCAGCCTCCCAAGTGCTGGGATTATAGGTGTGAGCCACCACGCCCGGCTAAAAATGCATTTTTAAAAAATGGCCTTGCTGAGATGGACGTGGATCATGTAACCCAAAGCTCTCAGCAGGGCCACTCCTGTGATACTGCCCCTCCAACCAGGGCCAAGGTGACGGTCTGGGGAGCCATGCCACATCTTCCTGTCAGGATGGCTGGGACAGCACCAAGAGAGGGAGAATGACTCCTCCAGTTCCGGCCACTGCGGGCTGCAGTGTAGGAGCAGAGCTGGCCTCTCAGTGGCCCTGAATGCAAAGCCATGCATGTCAAGCGTGAGCGGTCTTGGCCAAGACGGGAGCATCAGAGAGCAAAGACCCAGGTTTTCCACCCACAGCCAGTGCGAACAGAGGCCAGGGGCGAAGTTGCTTACTGAAGTCTCCTCTGAGCACAAATCAACCAATTTGAGGCAGCTTCATCCCAATGCTGCGGGCAAGCCTGCGGCCGCCAGCTCACAACAGGGACCAGCGTGCCAGGCGTGTACCTGTCCTGCACTGATAGCTGCTCCTGAAGAAGGGACAGGAAGCAACACAGAGGAGGCACGCTGGTCCCTTCTTCATACAACATCTGCCCAGCGCGGGCATTTCTGCCATGTTTTACAGAGAAAATCATCGAACACCCAAAGCATCAAATTAATTCCAAATGACCTGAGGCCTCCAATATGGGACCAGCTCCACAGTCAGGTCCCAGCTGGCTCCAGTCTAGCAGCTGCCGCCAGAGCCTCTTCTCTGTGGGTCTCACTGAGTGTTTCCGGCACAAAGCCAGGCCAGACTGTTCCCCAAATAGCTGGTGTCATTTACTTGGCATAAGTGGGGACAGTCCTAATGGAGTTCAAAACAGAAACCGTCGTTCTGCAAGGACATTCCAACGAAAAGTAGTCCGGCTGAGGAGATTTTAAAAATGAAAAAGAGAGTTCAGGTTTGAACAAAGGAAAGCAGTGAAGGTCCTTTCAAGACACCACATCACCGGCCTCCTGATCAGCCTATCCTTGTCTCTGCTCACTGGCCCAGGTTTCTTGCCCCTCGGCTGTTTTGGAGCTCGAGGCCTGAGAACATCTGGGTGGAATTTTTCAGACTAACAGGTGGTGGAATAAATAGGCTGACGCTACACAAAACCAATGGGGGAGTGGAAGGACTTTGACCTCATCGTGCTTCAGGAATGTGAGAGCCTGAGAGGAGCCTTGGCAGGCGTGATTCACCTCAGGCAAGCACTTCTCAGTCCAAGAGCAGCTCAAGACAAGTAACGGCTGCTAGCACGTGAACCCGTGCACGCGAGAAACGTCCTATTATGTTTTCAAGTTGATTATTAAGAAATAGGTGATTTAGGTCATATCTGGTATGCTTTTCACACACACGCATGCTCACACACACACACACACACACACACACAAATACAGGAACCAGTGAGAATTTGTGTAAATGCAACCTTCAATTACAGAGAGTGGGGTGGAGGGACGGAGCTTGGATCTGTTTCAGGAAATTGGTTTCTTTGACTTCCTTTCAGGTCTTTGATGCTCCTGATTGCCAAAGATTTGACCACAATTAGCAGTAGCTTTGTCTCCTACTTTCAGGAGTATATCTCAGAAACAAGCACGTGAGAAACTGAGACGAAGGAGAGATTCAGTGTAGAAAGCATGAACTTCAGGAGTTGTTAGGAATTGAGCTGCCTTTTCTTTTGTCTTTCTTTCTTTCTTTTTTTTTTTTTCTGACACACATGTCTCACTGTGTAGTTCAGATTGGCCTTGAACTCATGTATGTAGCCCAGGCTGGCCTCCAACTCTCAGCGATCCTCCTGCCTCAAATTCCCGAGTGCTGGGATTACAGGCGTGCACCACCACACCCCGTGAGCTGCCTTTCCGAGGAAGTTTTGCCTGCAGTTATCATTGGCCAGCTCTGCCCTCTGGGAGCTCACATCTCCCTCCATGCCCTGATTTCTGGGTTCACTGGTGACATGCTGGTCCCCCACTGAGCTCTCCTTTCAAAAGAGAACTTGCTACACTCATTCACAAAAGTTCAGGCTGCTGACTTGACCTGGGCAGCTGTTGGCCCTCTGGGTCCGCTCAGCTGCATCCTTGGAAGGAAGCCCAGGCAAAGCAGAGCTGAGCAGGGCACAGGGCCGCCTGGGGGGGACTGGGCCAGCCTGCACCACGGGCTTCCCCGTCTGGCCCCCTTAGCTTTCAGAGGCACTGGCCCCCAAAGCTCCCTTTCATGGCAAATCTGCCTCAGCGTTAGGCCTCTGGAAGAGGAGGCAAGGCCTAGTTATTCTCCATTTCCACTTCAAAAACATCTACTCACACTTTTGTAGAAAAGCCCTGAGACTTCTGATGCAAACAGAATTTCCCAGCACACACCCCAAGATGGACAGATGAAGACGTGCCTTCCTGCCGCCGTGCGTGGCCTCTGGACAGAAACTCGCTTCCCTCCCTTCATGCTTTCCCCTTGGGGTTCACCAACTAACGCCCACCAGCCAGGGGTGAGCATTCTCCTTTGCGTTCCCCCATCCTCAGGTGATGCAGGGAGAGTTTTCACTCGAGATCGGGGAGGAAAGCTCTTCTTTTCCACGCTTCTTTCCTCTACCATTCTGTGGGGTTTACTGCCGCAGAGAGGGAAGAAGGCAGAGGGACAGGGCTCCCGTGCTCAGGGACAGGTTTCCAGCATGGACACGAGCAGCACCATCGATGGAGCTAGGATTCAGAACTGAACCTTACACACACGTCAGTGAACGGGGAGCCGGAGAATGTTTCCGAGCTTAAAGCAATGGGTTGCGGAAACAAGGGCTCGTGTGCTGGTGGCTGGGCGACTTCTGTGACACAAGAAACCGAGACACCCCCAAGCAGTGACAGGCCTTCAGGACTGAAGGTAGTTCACTGACTCCTTGTTTTGTTGTAGGCTGCTTAGAAATGGCTTTAATTAAAAAAGTTCGTGGAACAAATGTAGAATACTAGCTAGAGACCAGTGACGGTATCAAATATACAAATAACATCAACAACAAAGACTGCATTGAGCTGAGTCTAGACAGCTTAGTTTGCTAACGAGGAAGAGAGAAAACATGGGGTACCTTGACTTTGGCAGTACATCCTGAAAGTCGGAAAATTCCTTCAGATTCCAGACCGGACTCTTCAACTTTCTCAAAAAACTGCAAAGCAAGGAGATATTACAAAATAAGTACCTCCGCATGCTCACAGACACCCGGAATAACATCGAGGATGACAAGGATGGCAAAATCCCAAGCCTGCAGATCTGTCTGGGATTCGAAGGTCTTGTTAAACGCTCACAGCCGCCCTACAAGGTCAGCGTTATCCTCCAATCTGCAAATGAACAAACGGAGACTTAACTTCCCTGAGACCCACCCTGGGCCGCCTCTTAACCATTTTAAGTTCCGACGGTCACACCTCTCTGTGCAGACTGACCGGTGACCAAGAGCCTGAATCTACTGCCATGAGCTGCAGCCACTCCGTATGGTGGTGACCGATGCACTCTTTTAATCCTGGCGAGAACCCTATAAATAGGTCCTGTTATTACCCCCACTCTACTGCTGAGCATGGGAAGGCTAAACGACCGGCCTGGCTTCCACAGCTCTATGGTCTTAAGGAGCACTCACACCGGCAGTGACGACAGCTCACATGGGCAGAGCGACCGATGTGACACAAATTCAGATTTACTTTAGTGCTCATGGAGCACCTGCCGTCTGCGTCCACTGGCTCAGTGCTCTGCTAGATTCTTACCCCTGCAAGACAACTTATATCCATGTGTTCAGTCTTCTTAGATTTTCATGGATTTTCTTCAAACTGACTTTATGAGGAGGACCATGCGCATAATTCTGGCTTTAATTCAAAGGAGGGAAGAAAGTCTTGGAGTTGCATGGGTTTTGGACCTGGACACACGCCAAGCTTCCTGCTCCTCGGCTGGAGGAGGAGGACAGCCCTGGCCTGGGCTGCCCCGGCTGAAGAGATGGGGTATTTATTACGTGACAGGGCCGGGGGCATCGGCACAACCCAGGGTGGCCCTGGGGACAGGGCTGCCACCTGAATCCTCTGGCTGTCTGGTTGTCACCCTGCTGCTCTTGTCACCAGGCAGTTGGTCAGCAGACTTGAGGGACTAGCTCAGCTCGAGGTATTTATTTCTACAGGAAGACAGCACAGGGGTGCAGAGCTGTTGGTGTGAGTCCCGTTGCTGTATGTTTTCTCCATCTGTATTTTTATAAAACATTTAAAAACTCGTGTTGGGTTTCAGCGAGATCTGTTTGGATGGTTGCTCGAGCCACCATGGGATGTCTCTGCTGAGAAAGGGCACGTGGTAATGAGGCAGAGATTAGGCTACGGCAGAGTGGCTGGGAAATTGGGCGCGACCTGTCGATCATGGAAACTTGTCAGTCACTGCCGGACACATGTGCCAAGCAGCTTTGGAGCCCTGGGTGGGACGCTCGAGGTCTGCCAGCAAAAGAAGGGCATAAAAACCGTTGGCCGTCGACCTTCTGGCCACTGTCTTGTTTCTGCAGTGGCTTGCTCTGCACCCAGAGCATCTTTTCTCTTCTTCCTGGGCTGCATCATGAAAACACAGCCTAACAGTAAACCAGCTGCTCAGCCCCAAAAGTCACAGTGACAGTCCAGACACGTCATTTAAAAAACTCTGTTCCACCAAAGTTCCACATCTAATTTCTACCTGCCTGTCACACCCGAAAAATCACCAGAACAAGCAAGTTTTTAGATTTCATTTACCTTTGTCTGGAAAATTCAGGAGATAAGATTACACATCCATGTTTAAAAAAATTCAGCCTAGGATATAAGTCAATAAATACCACATGATCCATAAATATATCGTTAGTAAGTTAAGGTCCAATTTTAGCTAGACAAATGAGTAAATGCACAGAAAAACACAACACACACATGCACACACATGCACACACACACAGAGATGACGTTTGAAAAAGTATTAGAAAAAGGGAAGCCAGGAGGCAGAGGCTCTGCGCCTGTCCCCAATGGTTTAGAGTCACGCCACACAACAGGAACCTTCGTGTAGAGCCGATTTGTCGCCCTGGGGTTGACATGTGAGCAGCTTGGTCTCCAGGGTGCTATGTGGAGGTGGTGGGACCCTAGTGGGTGTCATTCCTGGCTCTCTAGCTCTCTGGTTTCCTGCCTGGCCATGTGATCTCTCCCTGGGGCACATACACCCATCAGAGCCATGTCACTGCCACAGGGTGACCCAGCCCAGGGTGACTTCACCAGAGTCGGTGCCATGCTTTTTGGACATTCAGCCTCCAAATTTGTGAGTGAAATAAATTTGTTTTCTTATAAAAAGTCAGCCTCCAGGATTCTGTTGCCATCATGACAGGTGGACTAAAATGAAGGCCAAGTGGCCTAAGTACTTGTAGCCATTGTGAATGCAGGGAGTGAATCCGAAATTCACCCTTGGCCTGGATCTGAATGGGACTTCAGCGCATTCCAATCAAACGGCAAATTCATTCATGTGTTCACAAGGCACCAAACCCGAGCAGAGGTGCCAGTGGCTCCCCATGTGTCTGTGGTCTACTCACTTTCTGTAACACGAGGGGGACTTTCACTGCAGGGTCTTTCTTGTGGTCATTGTCCAGGAGCACGGTAAGCGGCACTCCAAAGATCCCATTGTCTTCATGACGGGAACATCGAGGGAGAAAGAAAAAGAAATCAGAAAAGCAACTGTTCTATGCCAGTGCGCCAGGGTCAAAGCCGGAAGCAATCAGTCCTCTCAGTTACCTCGTCCTTTGACTTTCTCTGTTTTGTTTCTTTTCAGTTGAATTCCAAAGGCATCAAAAAAGGCAGTCAACTCGATCAGAGAGAGATGGCGGATCTTCTTCATGTCTTCAGCTGACAGGTCTCCTGCTTCAGTGAGCCCAAATCTGGTTTTCTGAACAATAAATTTCTAAAATACAAAGGGAAGACACTGGGTTTTTATGGCCAAAGAAAATTATTATATCTTTGTCAATGCCACCTGGACATTTTAGATCTCCACAGCTGTTACAGTTTATGTCTAGATCCCCACACCCCACAGTCTCATATGCATTTAGTGGGGCTTCGGGGAAGCAACTGGATCATGGGCGTGTGATGCTCATCGTGGATTAGCCCACTGATGAGTTTACAGCTAACTGTGATGTTGGGAAGTGAAGTGTGGTGGGAGGAGGCGGGGCACTGGGGCCAAGGCCTGGAAGGGTTTATCTCCCTCCTCCTCCCTTGATCCCTCTCTGCTTCCTGCTGCATGCCACGGGGCTGTTTCTCCACTGTCATGCTGCCCTGCCTTAGAGTCAGCTTATTATGGACTGGAATCTCTGCAAACTGGGAGCCAAAATAAACCTCTCCTCCTTTAGTTTGGGAACATCAGGCAAATTGTCCCAGCCATGAAGAAAGTAACTAAGACAATGGCAAAACATGATATTTGCAAAACCACTCTGAGGAGCATGTCAAGTCACAGAGGTACTACTGGTGTGTCTGAATCACCTGACAACTTCGCCATCACAACTGTGAAAACTGTTTCCTCAGAAGGGATATCCTGCACGTGAAAAGAGTAGAGGAGCTAAGTACCACAGGGACTTTGCACAATACAAGTTCCCAATCGGGGTGACACCTGGTGCACACCTATAAGATGATACACCTAGGTCTAGCCTAAGAGAACTGGGGGTGGCCTTAGTACAGACAGCCTCTCTCCTTAAATCAGGCTTTGCATATTTCACAACCTCATACTTCATAAGACTTTTAGTAACCTCCCCATTATCCGGATTACCTGTGCTCACTGAGGTAGCAGTTAGTCTACCTTAAAAACTAGATTTAAACAATTCCAAATTCTTAAAAGAGCAAAATGCATTTAAAGCACAAATAATCTTATTAACCTCTTGAAGACAATACTATAACATGTTCTCCCATTTCCACACAAAAAAATAAAACGCACTAAAAGATCCATGAAAAGAATGTAGAAACATTTTGGACAATCTAAGGGGTCAGTAAAAGATGATTCTCATAAAATATCCAGAAGGCTATTTCTTCTCAGAGAATTGGACATTGAAAGGTATGCTGAAGCAATAAAAAACTCATAATTTTTCAAACTACAAAGCTTTAAAACACACCCTCCACAAGGGTTCCTTAAGTTGGAGATAACTTGGGGATACTACACCATCTACCAAAGCACCGGGACTCCACGTGCTTAAAAGAAAGACAGCCAAGTGCGGCATGTAGCCTGTGCTACTACATGCTCTTCGTTACTTCCATTCTTCCCGAGACCAAGGTCCCCCTGCAAAGACCCGTAGGAACCGTTTCACCCGCTGTGCATGTACTTCATGCTAAGCCTGACTGAGTCCTTCCCACGAGGTAGACCAGCACTCCAGTGGACACGCCTCAGAAGGAGGCAGCTTTGATGAGATCTTTCTTGCATGACTCTCTACAGAGACCTATAAAGGGGGGCTGTTCTTGACACCAGAGTCTCCAGGGCTTCCCTCTGTCCTTGAACACAGTTCTGCCACCCACTGTGGGGGCTTCTTGGGGACCAGGAAGAGTTGGGACTTTGACACACATAGGTTTGAAATCCTGTTCCTCTGGGACTTTGGACACAAGACCAAGCCTCTCTGGGCTTCAGTTTTCTCATTTGTAAAAGGGAGTAATCACCAGGGTCCACCCTAGAGCAGGAGTCCCTGGTTCCAAACCAGGCCAGGGGACAGTGCTTAGTGAGTCTTCCTCATCCTCTGCCTCTCCTCCATCTCAGAGTGGTTGTCTGGGAATGATCTGGGCTGCCTGGTACAACAGGCCTTCTCCTGAGGACTGACTCCTTTAGCTTGGGCACAGCCTAAGCCCTGTGCATGGAGCCTGCAGCTCTGATTAGCAGAGAACATGCAGGTCTCCAGGTCAGGAATTCTGCAAACTCGTGTTTATTTAACAAACAGCAAATAGATGAATGTGACCTCATCCTGGGTCAGGCTTCTAGGACACAATGTTCGAGACACACAGAAAGAGGGTTTCAGGGTGCCTGTATTCTGGTGACACCAGGTCTTTGTTCTCTGGAGTTTTTAACATCTGTTCTCTGAAAGCTAGCTTGTAGGACTATGAGATACATATACAGTCAGTGTCTGCACTGACTCACAGGTGAAAGGTAAGAACTCACCAACAGGCTGAAATCTCACTTATTCTATGCTGTAGTTAGGATCTACATGGCCCATGTCTTGAAGGCGTGCGCCCTAGTCTCTGGAGCTATTGGGAGCCAGTTGGACCTGTAGGAGGTGGAGCTTAGTGAAAGGAAGTGAGGTCACTGGGGGCATGGACTTGCAGAGGATGCCAGGACCTAGGCCTTTCCTCACTTCCTGCCCACCATGAGGTGAGCAGCTTGTTCCACTGTGCTCTGCCATGAGATGCTCCTGCCCAGACACTGCAGGCCGACTGACCACACTGCAACCTCACCAAGTGTGAACCAAAATCTTTCCTCTTAGCAGGCTGATTTATCTCAGGAGTTTTCCAAAGCAATGGAAAGCTGACGAGCCCAGTCTTTCCTTTCACACAGGTCTGCTAGGCGCAGCTAAGTAGGGGGCCCCACCCACGTAACACCCACAACAGCGGCTGGCAATGCTCACGCCCAGCCTCCTACTTCTTCGGTGCTGACAGTTTTTGTTTTTGCTTTTTAAAGTCCTCAGTTTGGCCCATGTAGAAGTTCCAGAAAGTTACTGGAGTAATCATGAAGGGTTTCACTTACAGTTAAAGCATAGTCTTCTTTCTTAATTTCTGATTTCTTCACTTTATTTCTTTTTGGAGTCTCCGTAACCATTTCTGAGTAGGACACTTCAAAGGACAGCTCTTCAGCCTCTGTTGAAATGCTCTTTTCTGGATACTCATCGTCTCAAAAAACAAAGATGTAGGATATCTAATATGCCGCTCAACCAACACCATTTACCATAAAACACAAAAGACTCTCAAGGTGACCCCCACGCACACGAGATGTTTATGTCCAAATCAAAGCACCAGCTCCCCCAGGCTGTCAGTGAGGCAAGGACACAGTGAAATCCAACTTGATGTGAATAAATTTCTACCATTATCCAAACAAACTTTCCATTTAATCTGAGGTTTTAAATGCTAGCTTTTTATGTCTCAGAAAGTTTGCCACTCAGAATTATTTAGAGCCAAAGTCCCTAAGCAGGGTACGTCTATAAATTCTTATATTATTAACTAAACTCCATTAGACTCGGTGTTATTGCTTTTGAGGACCAAGAGGAAGAAAAAGGGAGATCCCACTAATGTTCCCCTCCACTTTTATTCTCTTGTGTTTCTCCCCCAAAATTGTGGAATATTTGCCTCTCACGATCCTATAAATTCGACTTAGACAACCCTGCGAGGTTTGTCCAGGTGGACCAATGGGAAGGGCTATAATTGGACATTTGTCACATATCATGACAAGCAGAGCAGGGGCCCATCATGCCCCGGGAAGTGCTTCTCTGCAGCCAGACTGAAAGTTAACCTTTGACCCAAACCAAAGGAATCCATGAACTTTGGAAGCAGCCCTGCTCGCTCACTTCTGACTTTGGTTTGGCATTTTGCTCTACTGTAGGGCAAAGCTGCTCATGCAAAATAAATAATTACTTATATTGTCAAATTTTTACTAGCACATGTTTGCAGCACACAATGATCACAACCACTGTGGGGAGCTCATGCAGGTGCAGAACCCATCTCAGTTCTTTTTATGTCCCCTTTCCCTCCCCCATCTCTAAATCCCCTTCCCATCTGCAAAAGCTCTATCTCCTTGTTTTTTATTATCTAGCTTTCATTTTGCTCTTTAAATTATGTATATATTAGGTTTCTTATATAAGAGAAACCATTCAATATTGAAGTTTGTGTGCCTGATTTATTTTACTTAACATTTTGATCTCAAGGTGCATCCATTTTACTACAGATGACTCAAGTTTACCCTTCTTTATGGCTGAGTAGTATTCCATTGTGTTTATACACCACATTTTCTGTATTGCTCAAAAAAACTAAAAATTATTCATACTTCATTACAGAAACAAGTCCTTCTCTTTTGCCTCTCCTGTGAAAACTGTGATGAAATAGGAAAAAAGGAACAAACAGAAAAATTAAAAGATGTAATTCATTTTACATTAAAAGTTGGGTGACCAAATTGAGAAGGCAACAGATTTAAGTCTGAACTAGTTGAAAATGCAGTAAGTGGATACAGTAAGAATTTGTAAAATGGCAAAAGCAGAGTTATACTTCTTTACTTGTTGCATAGAGACCTGTCCTCAAAAGAGATGAAGGGACACTATTAAGTAGTACTCTAACTTCTCAGGGACCTAGAGACGGTCTTTGGAGACCAGAGATTAAACAGGTGGCACTCCAAGTCACAGGGCCAGCACACTGAGACTTCTGTCCTTTAAGGGCAGGACGTGAGCCGCATCAAGTGAGAGCAGCACGCACGTGAGGTGGGATAATTCCCGGCAGGCCCCCTCTCTGCTTTCCTTCTTCCGGGTGTCGGCTTTATTGTGATACAACTCATACACGATGTGATTCACCATTTAATCTAAAGCATACACGTCAGTGGTTTTTGGTTTGTTTGAGTTGGGTGACCATACCATAACGGATTCCAGAAACTTCTCATCAACTCGACTTCTGCCGTCTGATGTGGGTGCTGAATGCACAGACATCGAGAAAGTGCGTGCACAAGGAGGGTGCACCACCGCCAGGAGACTTTGAGCGACCACAGGTGAGTGGCTCTCAGGATTTCTCTCTCTTTCCAAAAGGGGTGAGATCCCTTTCTGAGCCCTGGCGGGGAGCCCCTTGTCCAGGGAAGGGGCAGGATGCAAGCTGGCCCCGTCCCTTGCTGTCACAGGCTGTTGGAAGTAGGTCCAGCAGCTGAGCAGCTTCTCTCTTTTGTGAGGACAGGGACGGGGAAAGGGCTGCCTTTCGGTTTAGCTTGGTTAACTGTCTTGTGTGACACACTAGAGGGTCCGGGGTGAGTGGGAAGAATGAGTGCTGGACACCACAGCATCACAATGGGGAGAAAAACACACTTACGGTGTAACTTTTAGAAGCTGACTCCTGGGAGGAAGGAGGGTGGTCATGGGCAGTGGGTGGGGGGTATTAAATCCCAGTTAGACAGGAGGAAGGAGGTCCAGGGTCCTCCTGCACAGGAGGGTTTCCATGACAACAATGGACAATACAATTCAAAGAGGTGGGGGAAAGGCTTGACAGGCCTTGCCATGAAGACACGACACACAGGACAGAGAGGTGTGACCCAATGTGAGCATCACACGATGTCTGCCTGCGTTGTGACCGCTTGTGTACCTCATGGATATGTGCAAGTTGATGTTTATGCATCAGCTTAGAATACCTTAAAATAAGCGACACAAAAGCCCTGTGTTGGGTGCCGCACAGAACCAGAAGACACAGCTCAGTCTCATGAGAAGGGCGAGGCACTCACCACTCAGCGTGCTTGGAACCGTCTGTCTGGACTCTGTGGCCCCATTGGCGTGAATCGGTATATCCGGGATGGCCTCGAGTATAGACTGCCAAGCAAGGGAGATGAACACACAGCAGTTTACCAAAATGCAGCCTGAGTTCTACTGCAGTATGCATAAATTCCGTTCACAAGAAAATCCGCTTCTTAATTTCATAGGTGGCCTGTGTTGATTTCCTTTGTTTCTGCATTCAGTTTAGCCATGGACAGCTCACCAAGGGTTCTCCAAAGGGAGCTCCATCAGGGTCAGTGCAGCTGAGTCTTTTTAGTGCTTAAAGATTTCTTGGTATTCATTTGCTAAGTTGTACAAATTACAAAGCTTGATATCATATACTTTGATAACTATATCATTTGTTAAGCTCGATGTAGACTGTCTTAACTATATGAATATTACCATAGTCCCTTAGTATCAAATGCAGTGATAACAACTAACAAAAATCATCTTTCCTAATTTAGTTCCTCCCCGTAATTATTTTGCAGGTCTCCTCCATGCCATCCTGCCCACACACTGAACATTCTGCAGTTGTATCCAAAGCCGAGCGTCTCTCTCTGGAGAGTTCTGCATTGTGACTCTCGATGGGTACCAGTAAAAACAAACTACACAGAAACCATACCAAAACTTTTATAGGTACGTTCTATCAATTTTAATGTGGGAGTTATCTGTGAATAGGTGTGATGATGAAATCCGCGATCCCATCAAGAATTATTTTTATGCCGTTCACATATAAAATCTGTTCATTTCCCCTTTGGTGCCTGATGTGGTTTCTTTTATTCTCATATTTATTTAGCAATAACTGAACACCTGCTTCATGAAAGATCTTTTATCCTGCGCTACAAATTGCATGAGGGAGTCTCAGATTCAGAGCCCCATGTTCTCTTTTTATTCCTATTTTATTTCAAAGGGGGTGATGCACTTTTAACTGTATAAACAGCATGCAAATAGATGGTCAATGATTAAAAGGCAGATAGTCAAATATGCAATGAGTGGGAAAAAAACCCAAACAGCGTCTGGGGCCATGTTGCTCATGGTCAGCTCAGCTGGACTTTTCACAGCTCTACCGACACTGGAGGATGAAGACTCCCCCAGCTGTCCTCCAGATCTGGAACGACCCCCAGACCCTGGTGTGCAGGCTTGGGGCTTGGCTTGGTGCTAGTGGGACTGGTGGAACCCTTACACACAGGGGCCTCAGGCAGGTGTAGGTCGCTGGGCTGTGCCCTTGGAGGGCACACTGGAAGCCCAGGGCCAAATGACTTATTTTCTTTGCTTCGGGCAAGCAGCCTGCCCCATCTTGCATTCCACGGTGATGCCCTGCTCTACACATGTGGCTGGAAGAAGCAGCGGAAACATTCCATGGCAACCAGGACATCACAGATGTATGTTTAATGGTAACCATTGTCACCGGGGGCATGGTTGTAGTACATAAATACCTAGCTCTCCCTTCACCGGGACCGCAAAGTGGTTCCCTGCGTGGGTCCTGCTGTCCAGTCGCCAGCTGGCTAATAAAGGCTCTTAAATTCTAATTGGCACCGTCTCCGGCTCCTTGGTTTTATCTTGAACCCGGTACCGAGGGGAGGGACAGGAGTTTTAGACAAAGCAAACCACGAGTTCCCCAGTTTGGAGTCTCCACCTTCCTGATCATTCGGAGGTGGAGGGGTCTGGCAGCCCTGGTTTCCGTGCGACTACGGCTCCCGTTTTGCTTCCCATTTCTGTTTAAGAGGCCGCTTCCTCGCATCCTCCCATGTCAGACGCCTGACCCACGACCCTGCTCACATGCAGTGACTCACCGCGGAGCTGTGCCCGGGCTCTGCAAAGCTCCCTTCCTCCTCCTGGGACCCGTTGTACAGGGCAGGGCCGTCGAGAGACGCCTCCTCCGGCTGCACGGGGAGACAAGAGCACCCTGCTGTGTGGGGAGAGCTTTCCAGTGCGTCTGCGCGCCCCACCGTGTCACGCACTGAGAGGCGACTGGTGACAAGGGACGGAGCATCCCGCCACCCCTACGCGGCCTCACCCTGACCCGCCACGCACTCCACCTGCCTCAGTGCCACCTTGTTTAGTTCCAGGGAGTTAGGTGTTAAGCTGAAACCCTTGCTTTCCCGGCCTGTTGGCAGCTAGAAGGGGACGTGGGACAAGCGTGGTCCACAGGATTGAAATGCCATCTTACCAAGAGGCTTTCCCAGCCTAGGGAGGGTGGGCGGAGGCACAGGACAGGGCTCTAGTTGGCAGCCTGCAGCCGCTAGGCGACTCTTCCACCAGGGCTACCGGAACAGTGAGGGCAGCAGAGACCTCAGACCAACCCTGGTTGTGACTGTACCCGTCAGACCCAGGCCACCTACGTTATGCATCTCCAGCCATGTAAGAGGCTCCTACTTTTTGATTACATGCAGCCAGATGCAAACCTAACCAGTCTTATCTTACTGTTTGTTTATTCATCTTGTAGCAAGACCTGTGAGTATCTTTTCTCTTGTGTGTGTGGTGACCAGAATTCATAGTCCTGATACCAAGTTGTTTTCTTTTTCCACTCACAAAACAGATTTTAGAAAGAGACTTTAGAAGAGAATTTCTTTTTTTGCTTTTTTGCTGTCTCATACAATGACTCTACTGAAATTAAGGCATGAATATTCTTTTCATTAATGAATATTCTTTTCTTATTGCACAATTGAATATGTAATATTTATGCAAACATTCGATAGTTTGTCTTTGAAAAATTGTCATCCTTCATTTTGCTTGACCTTATTTTCTCAATTTTCCACAGATGGCATGAACTCCCTTATGAGACGAACAAAAATCCTTTTGTTCAAGAAACAAATATAACCAAAGAACTAGCTACAAGAAATTTAAATCAAGATAGCAAACCATCATCTGCTTCCCCTCCTACCCCAAATCATTACAAATAGCAGCAAAACATGTTTCTTTTCCTCCCCATGGAAAAAAATTTTAGAAGCATTGGAAACCAACAAAGAATTCCATAGCCAACAACCGACAGACATTTCTAGGTGTAAAGCAAGTGGAATTGGTTTGGAAAGACAAAAACCCTCACCTAAAATGACTTCCAGGAGAAGACCAAACTATGAAGAATGAACAAAGGTAAGAAAGGGACACGAGAACAAGTAAGAAATATTTGCAATACTGAAACCTCCAGTAAGTAGGAAGACTGTCATGAAATATAATCCTGGGAAAAGTTCAATCCAAATAAAACGGCAAGAATTCCCCAGGGCGGATGGTGGGTCACAGCAACAGCGTTGACTCCTGGGTCTAAGGGCCAAGGAATTCCAGAGGCCACAGTGATGACACAGAAGGCAAAGAAAATGAAACCAGCTTCGCCCACAAATGAGAGGTGCGCATTCTTTTCCTCCCTAGCTGATTTTGCAGCCCAAAGGGCAGGTCCCAGCCTCAACCACACACACCCTATTGTGATGTGCAGGCTGCCTACGTATAGGACACAAAACCAACATTTTGGGAAAAAAAATACATCTACTTAATTGCAGAGGAAACACATCATAACTTCCTAGGTGAATCAATTAAACAAATCCATGACGCGTGGGTGTGTGGGGCACTCTGGGGACCAGGACCAGGGAGCTGGGATTCCCCACAGGGGCGCAGCTGCAGATTCCTGCGAACCTTTCCTTGGGAGGAGTCTTGGGGCAGGATTGTCACCCTCTCCTGTGGCTGGGTGCTGACACAGGGTGGGGTCAGGGACCCAGGGGAGCTGAACAGGAAACAACTCCGAAGATCACTCTCTTGGTCAGAGGCTCTCCCTCCCCACCTGCTGCTCCCCAGAGGGACCAGGTGGTGCTGATGATGGGGTGGACACGTCACCCCGTGTATCATCTACTGCCACACACGCTGAAAGCTAACATGCTCTCCACACAAAATATTGCATGTGGAAAATTACTGGAAAACATTAAATATTTATATCCTCTTGATTAAAAATATTTACATGGTGTCTGTTATTTTTCTATGTGAGCTCACCCTGGAAGATTGAGGTTTTCATTGACAATGTCCTCTGCACAGGATGTACATAAAAATCTGTTTTTGTGGCTGTTTTTTATGCCCCAGTTTTTGGAAACACAGAATTGAGTTACTTTGAATTTACCTGTGACATTACCCTTCCTCTACAGAGTTGAAGAAGCACGGGTGGCAGGCTGTGTGTGGCTGTTCGCCGATTATCTGAATCATGTAGTATATTTATAGCAGCACAATTCATAATAGCTAAATCTTAGAAACACTGTATATTTCCATCAGCAGATGAGTGAATAAGGCAAATGTAGTATTTATACATAGTGGAGTACTACACTGCCATAGGGAAGGAAAACCTGAAGCATTTGTAGGTAAATGGATGCAGTCTGAGAACACAGTAAAGTGAAACAGGTTAGACACACACACTCAAATATCAACTGGTTTCTCTTATGAGAAACATAATTAAAGGACAAAAGAGAAGAGAGATAAATAGGAAATAGGGAGAAGTCCAAATACTTCCCCAAATTCCATTGTTTTAAAAATATCTCAATATATATGCTAACTCGTTTGTTTCATTTATACTACTAGTTTACTTTAGTTCATTGCAAAGAAAGATTAGCGTCACTACCTGTTTCTTCTTTGTAAGAATCTTTTGGTTTATGCCTTGTAGTCTGAGTTACTACTTTGAAGATAATGATACACAGTCTAATAACTATGGCTAGCCTCTTGTTACTTGATTATGAAATTGTTTTATGCTTTCAGGAAAAAGTAAAGAATTTAAGAAGAGAAATGAGGATACACATGGCTTATACTCCATGAACATAAGTGGCAGCCCCAACCTGGAAGCACCCCAAATCACCATCCGGTGAATAGATGCACCAGCAGCGGTGCATTTATACCGCAGGACACGGATGGCTGTAAAAGGATGCCATGCGACAGGTGGGTCTTGAAGTTTTGATTTTGCCTGAAAGAAACAGACACGAAAGGGCACCTTCTATTTATAACTCCACTTTTATGCAAGGTAAAAGCAACCTAAGTGTTAGAAATCACAGCAGGGCTGTGGGTGCTGAGACAGGGGTGGCCCTTGAGTGCATGGACGAGGCCCTAAGACAAATTCCTGGGTTAGTGGACCTGCTCTGTTTTGGTTGACTCTGTTTATCTAGGTGAACACTTTGTTAAAACTACTTGAATTGCACACCTAAAGTACATGTGTTTATTACTTTTAAAATTTTGCCTCAATGTAAAATAATTCAGTTTCTGAAAGACCTATTTCCACTTTGAGTCAGAACACAATATTGTAACAATGGGTAACTCGGACAGAAGTTGCTCTTGGAAAATGAGACTATGTTTGCTGAAATCGACAAAAACAGAGAGACAAGCTGAATGATAATATAGTCGTGTGAGGTTAAAAAAACTGATCTGGAACATAAAGTTGAAAAAAACTAGGACACAAGGCAAACAAACCACATGAGAGAAAAATTAGGAAATAGTAGACGCCAATTAAAGCAAAGCAGTAAATGTCATGTAATGTGTGTTGTAGAAGGGACACAGAAAATGAGAAGAAAAAAATAATTCAAGACCTAATGGAAGAAAATGCGTGGAAATTGAGGAAAAGTTTTCAAACAGGAAAAACCCACTGCATACTGGCAAGTATGAAGGAAATGCGGACAGATCCTTGGGCAAGTCAGAATTCCAGACCCAAACTTAAAATTTAAAAGCTCTCGCAGGGGGTAAACAAAAAAGCCCTGAGCAGATTCTTTGTAAAGGAATGAGGTTCCAGCAACTAAAAGAAAAAAAAGAGAGACATAATAATTGAAAGGTTTCTGTCCTAATAAATTGCTGGATATTACGGCAACGGTGTAGCCGGACCACCAGCCTCTCCCTCCCTGATTACAGCTTCCTCCTTATTGCCAAAATTCCAACGGCAGGTCACTAGTGCCCGCCCCCAAGTGCCATCCCCTCCCATTTAGGGTACTTAATAACTTCCCGCGGCATCTATACCCTGCAGGGAAAATAGCTTAGCCACCCAGGCTGAACGTTTTCCCTCCGCGTCCTCAACCCCTCCCCCTATAAATTCTTCCCTTGGATAAGTCCTGCTTCTCCACTGTGCCAGAGTACTCTATCTCCTGCTTCTCTGCGCCACTCTTAAAATAACCTAACAATAATGTCGTACACCAAAGGGTCACAGTCTGTTGATGAAAATATGAGAAATTACACTGTGCAGGTTTTGCAGGGAAAGTGAGGTGCTGTATTAGAGCCCACTGGCGCAGGCTCCTGGAAGGGCCATCAGCAAGGAGTGTGCTGCCAGCAGGTGGATGTGCGAAAGGGGCACGGGGGAAAGAAGGCCGCAGGGCTGGGCCGGGGAAGCCGCTGCTTGGGTGCTCTGCCATCATGCTAGCTTTGGTGCACCCATCATTGGTTTCTTATTTTGTGATTAAAACAAACTCCTGCTTGTTTCAATCAAGGTTCCCTTGATTTTCTTTCACAGGGAAGCAAACGCAGATGTGAGGATTTTTAACAGATGGTATGACTGTATTTCGCAGTGAGTTATGAATCAATAGCAAGCATAGCTATTTGATTTTCACTGAAGCCACTGGAAATAAACTGATTGATTATTTCGCCTTTTCCATAAGCTAACATTGCCACTGAATATTTCATTTATGTTGACTGAACATAAGGATAATGTCTCCTTTTATCTAAATAAAAAGTGATGGGTAGGCTAGGACCTTGAGGACTGCAGATGGGGCTACAGGTGCCCTGCTCAGCAGCATGACATACGTGAGCAGCGATTGCAAATACTGCAAGTAGCTTCCTGCAAAATAAATATGCTGGCCATTAATGAGACTGCAAAACTTTATATGGACTTCTTATAACATGCGTATTGAGATACAGCCCACATACGATTAACTGCCTGCAAAGCCTGATATTCAGAGCACACAAAGCACACAGTGACTACGGAGCCCTGGTAAACAACAGCCATGGCAAGGAACAAAGTCAGCAGTCCCCTAACTGTCCACACGGCCCTTTGCAGTCTGTCCCTCCCTCCCTCCTCAGCCATCCCAGAGCCCCAGAAAATCGCTGCTCTGGCTATTATTCTGGATTTGTCCACTCGTTCCATCATTTTACATAAATGGAAGTTTTTGGTCTGGCTTCTTTCATACAGCATAGTGATTCTGAGCCTTCCTCCTGGGCCCAGTACAGTTCCACACGTGGACGCCCTGCCCTTTGTTCATTGACCTGCACAAGGACATCTGGGTGGCTTTCAGTGCGGGCTGTGAGCGATCACACAGCTATAGACCCCTGGAGACGGCCTCCGTGGGGCTGTGTATTTCCTGGTGGTGGAACACTGGATCTTAACATTTTAAAATCAAAGTGGACCAAATGGGCTGCATTCTCAGTGTGCAGTGGTGCCAGCTGCTCTGGTCCCTGGCTCTGCTACGTTAGCCTAGGCATCCTGTTACCCACTACACAAGGGGTGTCTGGGGGGGGGCCTCCCTTTGCCTTATTTCTGTGGTCATTTGTACTACTCGGCACGTTTCTGCAAGATGATTTGCCATCCACGTGTCTTCTTTGGTAAAGCGTCTGTTCAAATCTTTCCCCCATTGTAAAAGGCAAGGAAAGACCTAACATGATTTTGCCAGTGGAAAACAGCATATGCCTGGGAGAGAGAGGCGAGTTGTTTTCCTAAGTGTCTACGGAATGCTTAGTATCCAAGGAAGGAGCTTTGATGTTATTTCTGTCAACAAGAGGGACTATAATCTGGGAAAAAAGGGAGTGTTAAACCAGTCTACCAAGGCTCTTTCTCCTAAAGCCTGGACGGATCAGCAAGATGCAGGAAAATGTGAAAGAGTCAGAAGCAGCCTGCAGGCAAGTTGTGGTCAGACAGACTCCGGAATAATGTGGCTTCTTCTCTAAAACTCGCCCAACTCTCACCAAGGTTGAAAGCAAATGTAGACGATTCTGAGAATGACTTCTACCACCTCCTCCACGCTCTGAAGGAGAATGCCCTGGGCACGGGTAAGCACAGCCGTGTTCCATCCACGAGTGACGGCCCCTTCGCAGGAAAATTTCTCCCCAGTGTGACGTCAGCAGGGAGGGGAGAACCTATTGGAATTTGCCAGTTTTCTTTTTTCTATCTGGGAGGAAGTTAGGAAAGGAAATGTGACAATGCAAGAATGCCTGACATACCTCTACTGAAGGAGAGAAAAGATAGCTAAGGACAGGGCCAGAGGTCGAAACTCAAGTGGCAGAAGGTGCTGGGTGAGCCGCAAGCAAAACAGCCCCTTCCTGCTGAGCCTCGGTTGAGGCCACAAGTTGTCCTCGGCCTGCCTGGCCCAGCTTCTGGTAAGTGGGGGACTGGATGCCGAGGTGAAGCCCCATCACAGTGAGTGACTGATCCCCCTGCATGGGTGAGCAGAACACCCAAGGATGCCAGCTAGAATAGGTGGGCTTGTGACTTGGTGGAGCTAACACTCCTAAGAGAATCTTGTAAAAAAGAAAAATGAAGTAAAGACACTAAATATGTCAAAACGGTAACATAATCATTCAGTTCCTAAGCGCATATTTATTTTTATAGACTGGAATATGCAGTTATTTGTAGATGAACTTATTAGGCTCATTTACAGCTGAATATTCCAAATACCTGACAACCTTGGAGGAGACAAACACCTCCCACTGTGGGCCAGACCTCAAGACAAAGGATCGAGCAAAACTGCATCCTAAGGATTGATATTCTAACTAGTTCTCTATCACCCCGAGAAAGCCAGGAGTCACCATCTCAACCCCCTACAGGAAGAGTCACTGCCCACTTGCTACGTGACTCGCTTCCCCATTTGTCCCTGATTTGGTCAATTTTACCTGAACGATTAATCTTATTGATTGACCATACCTCTGTCCCACCTCATGCCTGGCTGCCTTGCAAGTTCCCATTTTCCCCATCTTGGACTTGCCTCACCTTGTGGTTTTGCTCTATAAAAGTTCCTAGGAAAGAGTCTTTGGCAGCCCACTTGGGACCCCTTTTGTCTCTCTCTCGGACAGAAGCTTTCTTTCTCTCAATAAATATGTTCTGCTAAAAACAAAACAAAAACTAACTGAATAAAGGTCATCAGAGACCCCGGCATCCTAATTACACCGCTCCTTTTCCAGTTGTGCACGTTGCCATTGGACAAACGGCCTCTTCCTTCCCTACCCTTGGTTCTTCTTCCACCACTTACCACTGGGTCGCTCGTTTCGATGACTTCCGGGGGCTGTTTTTCTTCCTGGGCGCCATCCGACCGTGCAGTGTGCTTGTCACAAGAAGCATCCGGCTAATGAACGAGAGAAAAGCCACTGTAACGCACGCATACCTTAGTGCACGTGAGCGTGTGCTCTCTCACGCATCACGCGGGGTTTGTACCGAGCCGTGCACAGCTGCGCAGACACACAGGGCTCGCGTTCTGTGTGCCTGTCCCTGGCAAGAGCGCATTCCTGTTCCTCTGCAATCATACTGACCTCCCAGCACCATGTACTACGTTAGACTTGGTCTCACAGGCAGACGCTGCTGGTTGCCTAGCTAACTCTCCTTTTCTTTTTTTTAACTTACAAATATCATGGTTTTCCTGCAAGATGCTGCGTGTAACTGAAGACTTGGTGTGACCCTGAAAGGGTGACATCTGATGAGGTAAGAGTGAGTCCTGCTTGGTGGGTGCTTTCTTGTTGAAGTGGATAGAACTTGCCGGTCAGTGTGTGTCCTGGGAACACACACGCGGTGCCGGAGATGTCGGGGTGCCCTATACCTATTAGGCGCTAGCTCGTGTGTGAAAAGGAGCAGCGTGGAAAGACGGACAGGCTGGTAAATCCATGCCAGGACAACATACAGCCCTTGCCTTCCTTCCTTGGGCCACTTTTGTAAGAAACATAGACCTGCAACTGTCTAATGATGGGACTTCCTCTTAAAACCATGCCATTTTAAAACCAGACCTCCTTTATGAAAGTATTTTGCAAGAGTTTATACATTCACAACAGGAACGGTTACTTTTCCAATTAGGGAGTTGGAAATACATTACATCGATTACTTTATGAACAACAAGGACCAAACCAAATATTCTTTCCCATTCACTGCCCTCTGAGAAAGCACTGGCTTTCATCATGCAGGTGCACACTTGGAACTGTGGGTCTGGTGCATAAACTAAGATTTAGTAGCACTTGTAATAAGCACATTTCCCAAAACTAGAAGCACATCCCATGGTCGAAGCAATTTTTTTTTGTTTGTTTGTTTTTTTGACACAGGGTCTCACTATGCAGTTCAGGCTGGCCTCGAACTCACATGTATCCTACTGCCTCGGCTGCCCGAGTGCTGGGATTACAGGAGTGCACCACCACACCCGGCTTCAAAGCAATGTTTTGAGCAATGAAACATACTGGATATTACTGAAATCATAAACTGTGTCATGAGACTGATTTTTTTTTAATCTTGTTTCTCTGTATTTTCAAACTTTCCTCCAGAATTTATATATTATGTTGATAAGAGTGATGCACATCTTTTTTTAAGGACAATGCTTGCGAGGGAGCGGGAGCAAACTGGAGCAGTCAGGGGACCGAGCACAGGCTGCACCACCTTCCACGCTGCGGGAAGACGGTATTTTAATAAGAACCAGTCTGCAGTGGTGCGGGAACCAACACTGCGTCTTACAACAGATCAGAAATCATTAGGATCCCAGAAAGTGCTTGTCGGAGGATAGCAGCAGCCTAAGGACAGCATAGGAGGACACGGCTGTCCAGGAAAG
>RJWT010010401.1:0-24221 GCA_004365215.1 Cuniculus paca
ATGCCATTCAGGCTGGCCTTGAGCTCACTTTGTAGCCCAGGCTGGTCTCGAACTCACAATGATCCTCCTGTCTCAGCCTCCCGAGTGCTGGGATTACAGGCGTGAGCCACCATGCCCGGCATGCAAATTCAAGTTTGTGCAACTGATGGTGAGCATAAATAGAAATAAGGGTTAAATTTGTACAGTACTTCATACTTATACTCCATGGCTCTCTGTTTTAGTTCTGTAGGAAACTTAACTGATCTTTAATGCTGCATATAAAATGTAGAATTCAAATTCATTTCTCTTTCTCCAAAAGCAGAAGCCTTCTCAAATTTCATCCTCCTTCTCATTCTACACATTCAGCTAAAAAAAAATCCAATTGATCTGTAGTTGTGATTTGGATCCTAGAATTTTCTAACATCTGTTGGTCAAAATGTCATGGACTCCATCCACTGTCACTCCTTTAAGTGAAACATTTAGCACATGAGGGCAAGTTGGAGAACATAGTGTGTTTGGAATATGTTCTTGAATCTTATATTAGGATTGGGCATCTTTCTCTTTCTCTTTGTCTTTTTCCAGCCTTGGTGTTGAAGGTGTTTCCTCCACTCACTACTCTCCCTCAGTGTGTTCCCCTGCATCACAGGCACAAAATAATGGAGTTAATAAATCATAGGCTGAATCTTTAGAAACTTCTAATCGAAACTAACTCTTCCATTGGTGGTTACCTCATGTTTTCTCAAAGGGATACAGATCTCAAGAGCACACAGGATGTTTACCGTGCTGTCTTCAGTCTCAGACAACAGCAAAGAAAGCCCAGTCACCTAAATGAAGCCCATGGCCCTGTATTCGGAGATAAACGTGGTGAAACCGAAATTAATTCTGGGAGAAGGAAAATGGCACAAGAAAAAGAATTTTCTGGGGCTGAGAACGCTCCCTGTTTATTTTCGCTATTGTTTCATACACACAGGGGGCATGAGGTGAAGAATGAGGAAACTGCCTCCTTTCTCACCTTTGTGCTTCACACCTTTTGGAAATGCTATCGCTACATCACATGCTTTTCTAAATTACTTCCACTGTGGCCCAGGTGATCTGAGGCATGAGGCACATGGTGCCTCTCATCCCATTTTTCATCGTCCATTGCTCTTTCTGTTCATTTTGATGTCTTCTTTGTATGCTTTACCCCTTTCCATGTTAATGAAAAAATATAGAGTGAATCTTTGTTTTTCTTTTGAATTAAATTCAAAAGAATGAAATTATGAAGATAAATATGTTATATTTAAATCTTTCTATATACAAACCCAGAGTAAAAATTGTATTCAAATATATATGGTTGCTCTCATTTTATCCCATATTCACTGCTTAGTAATGACATGACATTTACAAATATTTATAGCCGAGATTTTTCCATTCCTCCCCGCTTTTCTGCTTCCTGATGCTTCTGGATGAGGATAGAACGCTTCATCCAGGAATAAAGACCACTCAAATCTGAACTTCGCATTTGACTGCACACTGTACAATGGATTTAGGAGATACAGTTTTTGGAGGAATCGGTTTATCTAGTTCTTACTCTGAACACAGTCTAGAAGAACACCTCACTTAAACAGAGACAGCAGGAAGATGACTTAAGTCGAAATAAAGGCAGAGTAAGAAAGAAAAATATTACATTGATTTATTCACCTGGGCTGCTGAACAGGAAAGGAGCATTGTGTCACTTCCCTGCCCTTGTAAGGCAGTGAGAGCGGTGGAACCCTAGATAAACAAGGAATTGATGAAAAGGAGTGAAAATCCATGCTTGTGTCCTTTCAGACTCACAACAAAGGAAAGCATGGGACTCTTAGGGCACAGCCACATCACGGCACACAGTGTGCGAGTTCAACACACACGGCAACACCGAAGTTGCCTGTGTCTGACAAGTTGTAGACAAACCTGCTTGGCGTCTGCAGGAGGAAGCTTTCAGTGTGACTGCTTCCCAATCTTTTGGCCGGATGTCCCCGCAAACCTTGGAAATAACTGAGAGGTGGAAAAGGGAAGCACACGGTTTATGGTATGATTTGTATGCAAACTCCCAGTTGGCTGTGCATTATGTTTCACAAACATGTCCTAATAAAAATAGATTTGAAAACTACCCTAATGATCACATTCATCATGCAGAATTTTTCCTGTCCACAGTATATATTAATTTCATTTTCACATTCCCCTCCATTCTCTGTAAACCTTCTTCCTTTTCTCATTTACAAAACCTGTTTCCATTTTTTCCATTCTTTTTTCGAATCATTTTCCATTTCATCTTTTCCCTCTCCAGCCTCCTTTGTTTCCCTTTCCACTTAAGCCAGTTTGTCCTATGTTCCAATGTCTGTCTTCAAATTTTCTCCTTAATGATCCTTTGTGTGTCTCATACAAGAGAAAGAACATATTATTTAAATGTGTGTGTCTGATTTATTTCACTTAATATTATGGTCTTAAGATACATTAATTTATGGACAAATGTCTCACGTTTATCCTTCTTTATGATAGTGTAGCACTCCATTGCACATAAATGCTGTATTTTCTGTATCCATTTATATGTTTATTGGCTTATTGATTGTTTCCAAGATTTAGCTACTATCGATTGTGCTGCTATGAACATGAGTACACATGTATCACTGTGACATGTTTCTTTTAACTCTTTCAGGAAGATACCTAGAAAGGGAAAAGCTGGGTCAAATGGAATAACTAGTTTCATTTTTTGGAGGAAATTCCATACTGATTTCCATAGAGCTTTTACCAGTTTGCACTTACACTAACAGTACAGAAGGGACCACCCACCCCCACCCCCAGAAACTCACCAGGATTTGTTATTGGTTGATTTTTAATAGACATTATTTATGGGGAGAGACAAAATTTCAATTTTGTTTTAATTTGCATCTCTCCAATGACCAGTGATGTTTAATATCTTTTATATATTTATGTGCTGTTCATACTGCTTTATTTACACAGTGCCTTTATTGAAGTCGCCCAGTTTTGGATTAGATTTTCAAATCCGTTGGGCTGATTTTTTAAAGTTCTTTCTATATTCTAGATCTTAGTCCTTTTTCTGAGGAGTAGCATTTAAATTTTTTCTCATTCAGTTGATTGTTCACTCTCTTGATAGTTTGTTTCATTTGCTATCGAAAAGCTTTTCTGGTTAATTTTATTGATACATTTCAGATATACATAGTGATCACATTCATAGTAGGGAATTTGCTCCTGTATTTATCTTTGTTTTTCCTTTGTACCCAGCCCTTTCCCTCCCTTCAGTTCCTCCTCCTTTCCTTGTTTACAAAATCTGTCTTTCTTTTTTCCTTTTTTTTTTTTGTACCTGGGTTCAAGCTCACGACCTCATGCTTGGCAGATAGGTGCTGTGCCACTGAGCTATATCCCTGGCCTGCTTCATTTTTTTCCCCTTTCTTTCCCCATCATGCTCCTCTAGACCTTCCTTTCTGAACATTTTCTTCACATTTCCCAATTCACACTTTCAGTCTCACATCAGAGAAACAGTGAGAATTTTAAACATGTGTGTCTGATTTATTTCACTGAAGAAAATGGTCTCAAGAAGCATTCATTTACTAACAAATGTCTCAAGGTTGTCCTTCCTTATGAAATGGTGCTAGAAAAATTGGCTTTCTGCATGCAAAAGATTAAACCTAGATCCATATTTCTCACCATACATTAAACTAAAATCGAAGTGAATAAAAGAGGATCAAAGATCTAAATATTAAAACAGAAACACTTAACCTGTTGGAAGATAGAATAGACTCCTTAAAAACATAGCAATGACTTTGAGAACAAAACCCTTATTGCATAGAAATATTACAAAGAATCAGCAAGCAACTAGGATTGCAGTTTATTAAAAACAAATCTTTAACGAGGAATGAAACCACCAACAGACTGAAGAGACAACACCCAGAGTAGAGGAAAAAAAAAAAAACTGCCAGCCATTCCTGAGACAAAGGAATAATATCTAAAATATATTAAGAACTCCAAAAATGTCAACTCCTTCAAATTTGAAGATCCAATCCACAAATGGAAATCTGGAAGAAAGAGACACTTCTCAGATGAAAAATAGAAATAGCAAATAAATGTATGAAAAAATGTTCAACATCACTGGTCATTCAAGAAATGAAAATTAAAATGACTCTGACATTTTATCTCACCCCAGAAAGAATGACTCTTTTAAAAAAAAATCAACCAATAACAAATGCTGGAGGGGATGTGGTGAAAAAGGAACTCTTCTCCCCTCTTGGTGGGAGTATAGACTGGTGCAACCACTGTAGAAAGCAGTGTGGAGATTGCTCAATAAATTAAACTTAGACCTTCCACTTGGCCAAGTTATTCCCCTTCTTGATATCTTGCAGAAATAATTAAAAGTGTCATAACACAGTGATATAGACACATCTATATTCATAGCAGCACAATTTGTAATAGCTAAATCTAGGAATCAGCCCAGATGCCCATCGACATATTAATGGATAAAGTGGATGTGTTTTTGTATACTATACAGTACTACTTAGCCATGAAGGGGGTAAACTTGAGACATGTTTATGTACATGGATAAAACTTCAGATCATACTCATAAGCAAAAGCTTTTTACTGTGTTGCAATTTAAATTATTTATTCCTTATAATATCTCCTGTGTGATTGGGATTTTGTTCATAAAGTCTTTGCTTATACTGATGACTTCAAGGGTTCTACCTATCCTATCCTCTTCTGTATTTTTTTCTGCTTTAATATCTAGGTTTTAAACTCACTTTGATTTTAGTGTACTGCATTGTGAGAGCTATGTCTGTAGGCTCAGTCTTAACTTTGTAGGAAATCAATTCTCCCGGTTCCATGAATTGAAGATGCTCTCTCCTTTGTGAAGATTTTGGCTCCTTTGCGAAAGATAAAGTAGCTGGCTGTGCTTCAGGTTGTTTCTGCATCTTCTGTTCCATTTATCATTAAGTTGGTTGTGGTTTTTGTTAGTTTGCCAGTACCAGGCTGTTTTTTGTGACTTTGGCTTTGAAGTACTACTTCAAATCAGGTTTCATGATGCACACTGCCTTGATCCTTTTACTCAGAATTGCTTTAGCTACTCTAGGTGTCTTCTAGTTTCTTGTGAATTTTAGGATTTTCTTCTCCAGTTCTGTGTGGAACACTGTTGGTATTTTCATCAGAATTGCATTAAATCTGTTAAACAGTTTTGGAAATATGGGTATTTTTACTGCATAAATTCTGGCTATCTAAGGTCAGGGAATATCTTTCCATTTTCTGAGATCCTCTTCCTTCTCCCTTTTCAGAGTACTGTGGTTTTCAGTGTAAAAGACTTTTACTTCCTTCGTTAGGTAGACTCCTAACTATTTTATATTTCTTGCTGTGATTATGGAAATTGTATTTTGTCTAATTTCTCTCTCAGGGAGCTTTTACTCATTTACAGGAATGCTATTTATTTTTGAGTGTTGACTTTGTATCCTACAACACTATCAAATTTCATTTGACCCTCTTTTTGAACACACTTTTTCATACTGAAGCCATGAAAATCCAAATATTTGGCTTCAGCTTAAGACACATTGGAATTTGATTTATTAGCAATTCTTGTGCTCATGAGAATTTTGTCATCTTGAGCATGAACTGAAAGCAACTAGCATTTGGGAAATGGACATAAGAATTTGAGGAAAATTTTTGAAACATTAGGGTTTGGATTTTAAATTCCTTCCAAAGTCCTGAGTGGAAGACTTGATTTCCAATCAAAACTATTTAGCGTTGGTACACTGGAAATAAATAGAATATTCTGGGTTGAGACCTTCGAAAAACATTAATACATTTATGAGTTTCAAGAAAATGATTTTCCTAGAAATTCAAATGCTCTGTGTTCCTGACAGCCAAATAGTGAACACCACTGATGGACCATATGGATCCTGCCAGGGTATTCTGAGGTCCCACAGGTCCAAATGTGAAGGAGTTGCCCAAGCCTGGATAAAGGTCTTTCCTCACATAAAGTTGTTCAGTGTAAGTATTTTTAGAAAGTAAGTAATCTAATGTACACACACACACACACACACACACACACACACAGAGTTTCTAAAGAGATGCCCCTCATCTCACACAGACTTGAAAGCCAATTCAATGTCCCTTAGGTCAAGCCCATACTTTTGGGGTAAGGAACTGACCTTGAAAAAAGTGATATTGATATTATAAAGAAAAATCATTCTGCCAAGAGAACGATCACGTTCACCATATTTTTGTATAATGTGCACACTAAATTTCAGATGAAGGTGGAAACTGTGGACATTTCTCACCAGAGAAATTCACACCATTTAGACATCACATGCACCATGTGACATACTAGACAAAAGTCCACCACAACTCTTGGAGGCCCAGAGATGATCCTTTATGAGATGCACAGAACACCCCTCAGGAGATTTAATCTCTCATGGCTTATCTCAGTCATCCTGGTGCTGTCTCTGCCTCCCTCGTTAAATGACATATATCTAAATATTTAAAAAGTAAATATTGCCAGGGATTTAGCTCAGTGGCCTAAGCGCCTGCCTGGCAAGCACAAGGTCATGAGTTTGATCCCTGGTGCCAGAAAAAAAAAAGGAAAAAATAAATATTGACATTAACATGTATGAGTTGACACAAATTCAAAGTAAGGAAGGACTAATGTATTTCAATATTTTCTTGGTCTAACTGATAAACAGAGTTTGGACTGTGGGAATAAACACTCAAGAGATATTTAAGTTTCCTTATATTCTAAAAGGAGTGACAATGATAGACTAAACATGATATGTTCAGGATAAATCAATAAGCTGTTGGCTTTCCAAAAATTTACTGCTTAGCAGTGGGATAGCATTTATAAGTATTTCCTGCTGAATTTTGTTTGCTCCTGATGCAACCTTTAGTATCTCCTGAAAAAGTAAAATTCTTCCCATGTAAATAAAGAAATAATTCATTGATCAGTTTTTCATTGAAATTGGAGATACATAGCCCATGACAGAGATCAGCTTTAACAGAAAAAAGTTATGGACCATTCACTATTCTAGCTCTTTAGTATGAACAAAGATGTTGAAGAAACCCTCATAATAACCCAGATTGAATGAAGATACAAAGGCTGGGAGAAAAGAGTTAGAAAGAAAATGTGAACTCTTGATGTTGGCTTTTGACAGGGAACTGCACAACTTGTCCATTTTCCCATGTAGGGTTGATGTGAGTGGAGAGGGTTCAGGTCATAGAGTCTTGGATAAATGAAGGATTTCTTGAGCATAAGCAACAAAGCTGTACTCACTTTCCACATTGCCCAGGCCTGGAGAAATCAAGGAGGCTTTCAGTCATTTCCAAATCACAGTCAATGATACCAACAAATGTCTGCAGTAGAAACAGCACTAGTGATGTCTTCTTGCCTCCCAGCAAGGACATCTATAAAAAGGTCCTGTATTCAGATGAAAACCCCTGATCCTGTGACTGTTTTGAAGTAATAATGAACAGTGGGATCACAAGGAAAGGAATATGTTGAACTTTTTCTCTTGAGATATAGCCACTCCAACTCTCCTCCACTGGGTCTCAGAGTAGGATCACCCCTCCTTGAATAAGTGATAATTTTCCCAATGTAGTCATTAGTTCTGACTTCTCATGAGTCCCTACCAGGTAGTCATGTTGAATATCAAATCTGGTTCAGAAAAGAAGTCTCAAAGTCCCTCACATTTAAATGATTGAAGTCCAGGGATAGCTTTTGTCCAATATTAGTATCTAAATGTGATTCTTTAAATATATTCAGGTAATAGAAATATTCCATGTTTTGGTCTGGTTATGGTTATACTACTTTTCCAGTTTCACAAAATGTGTCCAACTAAATATTGAAAAGGGCAAACCTTTTATGTAAAAGAATATATCAAAGACAATTTTAAATGCAGAATGGTATACATAGTAACTAAATTTTAGTGAGTTACAAAATATTCTAGCATCTTCGAGTACATGTTCTAATAACTTATTAATCAGTGTTATGTTTTGCATCTTATATGTCCCCCAAAAAGTCATATATGGAAAGCCTGCTTCCCAAAAAAGCAAAGTTCAGAGATGAGACACTGAGGGGTTACAGAATCATGAGTGTTATGAACTCAGGACTAGATTGACCCATACAAGGTTTTATGGCTCCTGGGTTTCCAGACAGATTTTAATTATTAAAGGTAGATCGCTTTCTCCGCTCCTTAGCCACTACAAAGGTAGGACCTTGGCTCAATCATGTGCTTCTCACATTAAGTTCTGGCTCTGCACAGATTCAAACATAAAGTGCACATTAAGATACAATGCTAATGCACCATACTAACATACCATGCTAAGTATTGAAAATGATGAACTTTATTTTAAGTAAAAAAATATATCAAAGATGACTTTTTAAAAATGTAGAATGGTACAATGCACTGAATGGAATGCTAACATACCATGCACTGAAACATCTCAAAATATCCAAGAATTTTCTTGCCACTAAATTATATTTCCCAGCAATTTTGCCACAATTTGGAAATCAAACTAATACAGAAACTAGCCTTTTTTTTTTTTGTGGCACCGGGGATTGAACTTACGACCTTGTGCTTGCCAGGCAGGTGCTTAGACTGCTGAGCTAGATCCCCAGCCCCAGAAACTAGTCTTATGAAGAGGGGTAACGTGGTAGACTGTAGCTAGTGATGCATGTGGATATACACGTAAATAACTTGTGGGAATAAATCACACAAGTTTGGAAAAACAGGCTGAAATATGTTAGCCTGCTATAAGCAGAGCTTTATGGACAATCCTGGTGATAGGTCAGAAGAGTAGAATCTGCTAGAAATTTTGCCTGCAAAGTCTGTTATCAGAAACTTACATTAGATGAACTCCAACACTAAATCCCCCAACACAGCAGGTCCAGCAACTTACCTCAGAATTCAAATAGAAAAATTACTGGTCAGGTAGAAAAGCAGTTAATATACTAAAGTCATACTGGGAAGGGGTAGGGGAAATAAACTCCCGATCCCTGACTTTATGTCTATGAGCAGTTTCATCTTCAATCAGAGGATGTTCATGAATCTGAATAGTTACTGCATGAATCAAAATTGACTGGAGGAGAGAACAAGATTCAGAAGAAAAGACAATTCAGAAAGGCCAGGTAATTAGCTTATTCATCTTAAGGCTGTGATACCACTTCTGAGTGCCACCAGGAAGTCTGGATGATGATGCTATCAAAATTGGCCTTTGACAATCTATTGATTATGATTTCCCTGCAAGTCTTGAGAATAAAAAGGAATGTAAAGAGAACAGAAAATGATTATAAAGTGATTTGTACATACATGAACTCCCAATGATCAATGTGTTCATTTTGTATCAAACAATGTTCTGAGAAATAAAGAAAAGAAAATACACTAGTTATAATTTTCTTGTGTTCAGCCTTGACAGTGGAGGAATACCTGTTTTGAATGAACAATCCTTAAACAATCATCTTGTCTTTGTGAACAGGTCAGAAGTTGCTTGTTTCTGCTGAGAACACAGGTTTATCAGTAAAAAATATTGTGTATCTGTTAATCAAGGATTCCATCTGTGTACCTGCCTTAAAAGAACACCTAATGCATGCTCAGGCTAGATGAAGATGCTACAGGCAGAGAAAAAGAAATAGCTAGAAAGACGACTGTACAATTGAGCCAGTGAAGTGGGTTCCTGAAAGGAGTGTCAACATACTGTCCATAGAGAACTGAGCACAGCATGGAGGTACCAGACCCTCCATCAATGTCAGAATCTACAGCAGGCAGAGGGAAACTCTAGTAATTTCCCTTGGTGTCTGTAAAATCAAGGAAGAATGTCAGCATCCTGACACCACAGAGTATAGCAAAGATAGCAGTCAGGACAGATGCGATACCAGTGCTGTTTCCTGTCATATAAGCAAGGACGTCAAATGGGGCTCCTCTGAGTAAGGACCCTACAGTGAGGAGCAGTGAGTAACATCTGGTGGAAGGGTACTGTAGGCAACACGTCCAGATGTGCTTTTGTGTCCTCTACAACCCACATTCCTCTGCCTTTTCTCCACTGCGCTACAGAGCAGGCATGCACCAAGGCAGGTAACCTGGTCCTTCTCCAGTTGGGACTTCAACACTGCCTTCTGCTGTGGTTCCTGCCAAGACATTTTCAGTCCATACCCATGACAGTGACAATGGGTTTGTTCTGAGAAGCTGACACATGAATCTAGCACATCTCGATCTGTTTGTCTCCTTTTTCTTCTTCAACTGTCTCCTTCGTGGGTTTTTTTTTTGTATTTCTCATTAATCTTAGTTTTTATTTTTTATTTTTATTTATTAATTAAAGATTTTTAATGTTTTTCATGCAAAAGTTCATTTTTAATTTTCTGAGTCTTACAGATTTCATTTTTTTTTATTTTATGGAAAAAAGATAAAACAAAATTCCATAACAAAATAATAGGGGAATAACCATAGTTAATAAATGACACATTGTTATCTTTAAAGCAGTTGCTCAGGGTAGAAGATCCGAGCATAAAAATTTCTCCAATTGATATTAGCACAAGCCTTCCTTTTTGATGAACTAAGAGACTGTAATAGTATAACTGACTTGCATTAAAAGACAGAAAGGAAAAGGGAAAATATTTCATTTAAAATAAGTGTTTACTTCCATGACTTTTCTGTCAAAATGACAGTATTTCATTGTTCTCTTTGCAGTAGGAATGCCCCCATGTGTTTATCAAATTTTCTGTTGTTAAGCATCTAGTCTATGTGCTGTAGCAAGTGGTTCTTAATGTCTTCAGGAAAGCTTGAGTGTGGTAAACCTGGGTCAATTTGTGCTTCCATGCTTAGTCTTTCCTAGAATCTCCATTCTAATGTTCATAGTGCTTGCCTAGTTTATAATCCTAACTACAGTGTTTGAACTTTGTTCCTCTGCATCTTCCACAACATTCAATTTTTGTGTTCTTGAAGATAGCAATGAAAAATGAGGAGAGCTGGAACCCAAGGGAGCTTCCCTTCTGTTTCGTTGATAGAAGAGACAATGAAAATCTTTGTACACTCATTAGTTATTTAAACTTCTTTTGAAAAAGTCTACAAAATGTCCCAATTTTGTGTGTGTTAACTGATTCATGAGAATTAATCTTTAAATTCTTTAAGTATTCTGTTATTAAGCTTCTCTTATAAGGTTTCCTATTAATTCTCTACCATAAGAGTGGTTAGGAAAATTTCCGACCCATTAAATGCTCTGTCTCCTCATTTTTTTTGGACTCCTTTTACTTGCAGAAGCTTTTTAAATGGACATGGTCTCATTTCTTGATTCCTGACATAATTTTCTATGCTCTTGAAATCCTGTTCATAAATCATTGCGGGTGTATAGATTCAAGTTTCCACTTCATTATTCCCAGCAGTTTAATTTTTTTCTGGTTTTACATATAAATCTTTGATCAGTTTTGATTTGATTTGGGTACAGGTTGAAAGCAAGGGACCTAAATTTGTTTTCAGCATGTGTTTTTTCACAATTCTAGCATCCTTTCCTACATAGGTTGCATTAATATTCAGCATAAATTTCTGAATCTTTGTGAACAATTAGATGGCTATTGGTTACTGTGGTTTTTTTTTATATTGTTTCCCATGCATCTAGGTTTGTATATTTCTGAGTCATGCAGTCTTTGTTCCTACAACTTTATAGTTTATGCAGAAATCTGATCTACTGATCTGGCCAGCATTGCTCATTTTAGTGAGAACGCTTTGCATACTCAGAATATTTTATTATTGCGATGAAATTCAGAATAGCTTTTCCTTGTATTGTGAAGAATATTGTTCCTATTTTGGTAGAGATTAAGTCTAAAGTGCCAGGTCACTTTCGTTGCTACCTTCATGTAGTAACACTAATTCTGCCGACCCAAGAAGGAGGAATCTCTTGCCATTTTCTAATGTCTTCTTCAATTTCTTTGATTGTGCTGTAGTTTGTTATTATGCTTGTATTTGTTTCTTTAATTAGGTTGTTTCTTACATATTTACCATTTCTGAAGTCTTGATTAAAGACATTTTTTCCTGTATTTTTTCTGTTTGATGTCATGATCAGCCTATAGGAACATGATAATTTGTTTTGTTTTTGTGTTCTGTTTAACTTATCATATCTATACAATTCTAGGAATATTTGGGAGATCTTACATATAAAGAGTTATATCAAATAAGAATAAATAGAATTCTTTTTTGCCTGTTTGGTCTTTATCATTTTTGAGATAATGTATTTCTACAATCAATTTTCAACAGGTTTTGTTTTCAATAATTCTCTGAGTAAGTTTGTAAAAGACTAGTTGAGCATAGGACAGATGCAAGATGGTGGATACACTAAAGCAAATGGTTATGAGCCTTAGAGTTTCTGAACTCCAAGTATGGTTGGGCTATGCTGGGAGAAACAAACACTGACGCAAGCACAAACTTCTCAGAAAGGCCTTGCATTTACTCAAGGCTGGCTGTAGTCTTGCTGTGCAAATGAAAATTAAAGACCTCTGTAGGCGGCAGTTCCCCCAGAAAATCATGACACCTGCGGACTTCTCTATCTCCAGTGTACAATCAAGTCCTATGCCAGCAACTTTGTCTCCATCTACCATTCCACAGCTCACTTATGAGAGTCACCCTGTATCATCACAGTTACTCCCTGTTTCTCTTCTGGGACCTAAACATAAACTGGAAATCCCACATCTTACATCAGCTCTTCACCCAGCCCATCCAGATATAAAGCTTCAAAAACTACCATTTTATGACTTACCTGATGAACTGATAAAACTCACTAGTCTAGTGTCAGACAATAAACAGCAGTTTCAAGAAACCTGTTTGCATTTGCCTTGACCCTGCAACAAGTGCAGCAGATCAATAGCTCCATGGATATGTCTAGGACCAAACGTGACTTCACAGTGCAGGTCCAGTTAAGGTTTTGTTTATCTGAAACCAGTGGTCCACAGAAGATTGCTTCTCACCCAATCTTTGCATGAAAGTGAATACAAAACCTTGCAGCCTTCCAGATTACCTTCCACCTACTAAAAATGATATGGAACCAAGGCAACCCAGAAGACCAATTAATATCACCTCACTTGTCCTATTGTCCACAACAGCGCCAAATGTCATTGTTGTTTCTTAGATTGTGGAAATTGGAAGAATCTACTCCATGGCAGTGTATCTTATGAACAATTGTCTTCAACAGTTCTTCTTCAGAGGTTATGAGCAAAGAGAACAAGGAATCCAGAGCATTCTAGAGCTTTAATTAAAGAGAAATTGACTGCAGATCCAGACAGTGCCTGACAATTCCATGCCGGGCCCTTATGTGTTCTCATCTGCAGTGTTTCAATGCAATTCTTTATATTCAGATGCGTGAGAAAAAGCCAACCTGGGTCTGTCCTGTCTGTGATAAGAAGGCTCCATATGAGCACCTTATTATTTACAGCTTGTTTATGGAAATCCTAAAGTACTGTACAGACTGCATTGAAGCACAATTGAAGGAGGATGGCTCTTGGGCACCAATGTGATTGAAAAAGGAAGTACAGGAAGTTTCTGCCTCTTACAATGGAGTTGATGGATACTTGAGTTCCACTGTGGAGCATCAGGTGGCTGCTCACAACCAGTCCTCAAGTAAAAACAAGAAAGTTGAAGTGATTGACCTGATCATCAATCACTTGGACCCTCAAAACTGTGAATGTAATTCAGCTTCCACTTCTTTATACTTAAATTGTCAGGCATTTTATCCCAGTATCGACAATCACTAATAAGGAAAAATTTCCATCTGAGTGGTTGTTGCTCTGACAATACATAACCATGCTGTTTGGAATCTTTGAAAAAGTTCATGGGAAGTGTTCAAAAAGCCTAGGAATTGTGATCCAGAGAAACTACAATGTCCTGTGAAAAAATAAGGTGTGAAAATGGTCAGAGCTTAAAAGACCAGAATACTTTTAGGACTGTGGACAGAAAAGAGCATATCATTGGTGTTCAAGTAGTATAAAAGATTCTATTGGAAACTGGTCTAAATTCCACTCTTGTTATATTTTAAGGAAGAGCTTTCTGTGTTTTCCAGTGACACAAGTCTGTGGTGACTACGAATTAAAGATGCTGGAGATCTCATCTGGCAGGGGAGTTTTCAAAGTAGTCCAATGTACAAGCTGTGGCATGGATATTTCTGGCTTCTTTTAGTAAAAGTTGGGCAAAAGGAGAATGAATCCTGAAAAGATCAGCAATGGGAAAGGCAAGAAATTTGCCTCCAGAGAGTCAGATATATGTTAGAAGGAAATCTCATAAATTGGCATGAAATCAACCAACACAGCTGAAATTTGTAAAAGTGAAACTGTTTCTTCCTTTGAGAACATAAGCCCTGGAGTATCTACTCAAGAAGAGCATCCTAGGAAGTCGTTTCTCTGTGCTTCTTTCCATTTTTTTCCATCTTCCAGACACATAGACCTCATTGCAGCCATGGTGCCAGAGGCCTGGCTATTGCACCAGGCCACCTCAGGGTTCTATCCAGAATCCATGAAGTGTAGGGTCCCAGAGGTGTTCACTAAGTTTACAGGAAAAGGAATTGGAAGCCAAGCACAATGTCTGTCAAAGTCATAGTGCCTATCCAAGCGATCCTCAGAGGACAAGGTTGAAGGCCAGATGATCTTTCTTCAGTGTCATCCCTCACTGTAGTCTGGAAGCTGGGCTTCAGTGGGGCTGGTTCCATGCAGAGCACAGGACATGACCCCTGCCTCCCATGCCCATGAGCCTGGATCTGGGCCTTCTAACAATGACCACTGGAATATCTGACCGGTTACTTATGGAGCTGACCATGGGTCCAATCATTGCCCTAGAAAATCTAAAAAGGATTTTTTTTTGCTATAGTCAAACTTAAAAGAAAACATACAGTGACAACAGAAGAAGTAGGAAATTTAAAAAGTTCAAGTGAAAGAGAAGCTGAGTCTGACAGTGAAACAATCCATGTTCCAGGTGAGATCAGCATGCCTTGTGGGAAGGACAATGTGGCACCAAGCCAGAAAACAGACCTGGACACGGGTCTTTCAGTCTATCCCTGTCTGACATAGGGTTGGGGGCAAAGACCATGTGCAAAGAAATGGTTTCAACCCTCCTAGCTGAATGAAGAATACTGCAAAATATCATTTCTTTCTCAATTTCACCTGATAATTCCCAGGTTGCAGTGAAGAGTGTGAGTTTGGGTGAGGTTGAGAAACTTGCAAGAAACACATAGCTAGTACACAGGGGCAAGGAGATTCAGACTCAGGTGAAGGAGACTCCCACATCCAGGCTCCTCCCAGTTCATTGCCAGGATCACTCTCACTAATTGACTCTGGAATAAAATAAAAGAATCCTATGGATCTGCTGGTGTGATGCAGCACTGAAGTACTCATGAACATTTAGGAAACACATGGAAATGTTTCCTTATGAGGGAGGCCCAGATCATGTTTGGGACATGACCACATTGCACAGTCAATACAACTTGCTGTGAAGACAAGGTCAAATTTCAACACCCTCAAAATTAAGGCAAAGCTGTTAGAGGCCACTGTCCCCCCATGCAATGATGAGAGGTTGCTATGGGCTGTGCCCACAGTAGGGATATCACACCCTTTTTTTCTTTGCTGTACGTGAATGACAGTTCCTCTCAATGACCATGATTAGAACTTTCCAAACACTTCAAATTCTGTAGGACTTGTGATTTGCTGTTTAGGAGCCTCCCTGCTACTCTACTTATGGGCTTGACAAAAGATCCTCTCAGCCTCTGGTAACTTTCAGATTCAAAGACAATTTTGGGAAAATTTCACATCATTGCTGCTGTCGGTAAATATGATTCTGTTGAAAAGGGAAGTAGTTGGATGTGAAACATCTCCCTAAAATGCATCAGTCCTGTTTTCATCCTATCATGAAAAATAAAAATAAAACAGAAAACTAACAATACTCCTGTTCCTAGAAAACACTGCAAATTGGATCTTACCAATCAAAAAACTTCAGAGAGATTGGTGGTGGAAGTGGGTTGCTTCATTTTATTACATCAGACAAGTATTTGTGCTCTTTTCCAAGAGGGGTGCATCTTTAGGATTCATATGAGCCTATCACAAAACATCTGTGAAACATTGTCTTCCCTGACTTCAGAAAGGACAGGTTTTACAGAACAAGGCACACTACACACAACTCCCGACAATTCCCACAACATTACTATAATTTTGTTTACTACACTCATACTATTTCAAGCTTCCACAGTTAAGGCTACAGTGTTCACCAGTTCAAAATCTAAAATAAACCTTGGATGATGGAGTAGACTTACATGTCTTCAGGACCCTAGGGTCGGTGTGTATTCCAGAATAAATATCAAGAAGAGATTAAGAAAATTAATATTTAAGTGGATTCAAGCCAAGTGCTCATCCACAGGTAAATTGATAAATGCAATGTATTCTGTCTTTAGAGTGTAGCGTTAAAGTCTTTGGAGTGGAAAGAGGTTAAAAAACTCACTGCAGCATAGACAAACCTTGAGGACAGCATGCTAAAATTATTAATGTAGCCTCAACACCTCAAGTGCTTCATGGAGAAAGTATATGAGTCTCACAGAGCAGTGACACAAGGCATAGGGGACAATAACTGTCAAAATGTGGGGGATCTGAAAGGGAAACGAAAGCAGAAAGGTTGCTGAGTTTTAGTTGCGGAAGTTATGAGTATTTCAGAGATGATTTGTCAGGATATTGCACCACAGTACAAATGTACTAAATGCACTTGATCAGTACAAGATAGAAGACTCACATCTAAGTCCTGCAGTTCATCTGGAGTGGACCCTCATGCAGAGTCTGGAGTCGGAGTGACAACTATATCTGAATACTGGCTCTCATGGGTAGGAACTGGAAACCCTGCTGCTGGTGTTGACCATCTGGGATTCTGTGGATTTGCTAAAGGTTCAGATGTTTAACTTTAGGCTCTGCTCTATTTTACTTTAAAATTATACTTCTCTACAAAATAAATCTATTAAAAATGTCAAGAATGATATTTTGAATGAAGAGGATCTGTTCTTTAGTAACAGTCAGGTCTTCTCCCAGTCACTATTGAAATGGTCCTTAAGTATTACAGCATTTAATTCCACTTTCATTGCAAGTGCAATTTATACAGGGCCAGACATTTCATGTCAAGTTTGCTGGGTACGTTACTCCACACAAAAACATCCACTGTGGGGAAAAAAATCAACACAGTGTTGTCATCGACGTCCTAACATCATGCACTGAAGCAGTTCTTTGTGGACACCGAGGCCAGACCTGACTTGCAACAATAGACCACTTAAAGGCCGTGTGTCACAGTGCTTCTCTATTTGGCCACAGGTGAACTGCAGGCCTTTGAAGCCCAGGAAGCTGCTAAATTTCCTAAAGCAAGTTGACATCATTCTGCATTTTACTTCAAAATAAGCATTTCCAGAATAACCAAGGATGTGTTGTTTAATCTGATTTTGGCTGTCTTTCCTCCTAATGGAATATGACTGCATGAATTCCTTGCTTCTGTACACCTTAGTTGGTTTCCTTTGATTTTGGTTCTCAATTCTGCTTATAGTTAATAAATAAAAATCTTGGGGACATAAAAATGTGTATTGAATGCTTTGGGTCATTTGTAGATCTCATGTTCCTCATGCAAAAAGGAAAGATTTAATCCCCAGAGGAAAAAATTCAAACACCATGTAAAAGAAACAAACAAAATTTATGCTACTCCATATTGGAAAACAGAGAAATCAGGATCCGTGTGTGTGGCCCCATAGCTTTCTTATTTCTGAACACATATGAAGTGACACCCTTGTAGACCCATGGTTGAGAACTTCTGATTAGACCCCTGGGACCCCATGTGCTTGTAGGTCTCCCACATTCAGACTCAGTTTGATCACCACTAACAGGAAAATCTAACACACCCCTTCAGGCCCCTAAGTGAACCCTGCAGAATAAAAGGCTCCTTGGGGTTGGTAGGAATATCTAGGTCTGCAAGCCCCTTTGGACTAAGTAATAGTTCCTGAATTGGAATTCATGTGTGAGTCATTCACAATACTGCTTTATGCTCAGTTCTGCTGAGAAATTGTGGTTCATTTATTCTTAGTCAGAGTCCCATTTTTGTAAGTTTGAACAATTCTCCAGGCAATTCCCAACCAGACAGAAATTAAAATTACTTCCTTTTATTAGGCATCATTGAAGATATCCATTTAGCTCATTTCTGTATCTTTCCTCATTTGATTCCTTTTTTGATGCAAAGGATTTTACCTGACAGCAGATCATATTGCCAAGAAACAGTAACATAACCAAGATTGAAAATGAAGACTTACAAGGTAAAGAATCTCCTTCACATTAGCCCAGAGGTAGGGTGAAGCAGTGTTCTCTCCATACCATCACAAAGGTGATGAGGGCCAGGAAGCTGACCAGGAGAGTTTTCTGTGTGAAAGGAACTTCAGAATGGAGAGTGAGTGGACTCAGAGTGCCATCCTGAACTGCTGCTCACACACAAGGATCCCTGCTGGGATCTCCCAGGTGGTTCTGAAATTGGAAACCCTTCCTCCTGCTTGCCCAGTCAGAGAACCTGATCAACACTGCTACTGAATAAATCATTGAGAGGACAAAAAGTATGTGAACAATTCCCCAGCTAGAACAATTATGAGCTTTCTCATTAAAGTGGATCTTTAGGAAACACGTTAAGATCAAGAATTTCTTAAGCATTTCAGAGAATACATAGAAGACAGAAATCAGAAAAGGGAATAGGTTTTGAAGCCAATGAAAACAACAAATACACAGAGGAGAAGAACATACAGTGGGAAACTCTTCTGTGCTGAATTAACTGGACATGTGAATAAAATGACAATGCAGCAATATCAGTGACTTTCTTATTTGCTAATACTCAATACCTACAATTTAAAGGAAGAGAGGTTTGCTAGAATTATTTTGTATAGCAGTTTCAGTCTTTCCATGATTGGCAGCATAGTAGTAGAACCTGATACTGAAGAAATATGTGGATGACAAGATGGCCTAGAGACAGCAGGGAAGGAGCTGGAAGGAAGACAAACCCTTCATGGTCACCAAGTCACATTCACTCGGCCACATGCTTTTTACCAGACATCACCTCCTAAGAGTGAGTCAACACTAATGCCATCAATTCACCCAACCGCATTCTAGTTGCTTCAACTCTGAGTGCATGGGGTTCAGAGGGGAAAAATAGTTAAACCTTGACCTCTGTCTCTTGTCACCCGAAAGGCTCAAATGAGGCCATTTGTCTACACTAATTCTATTTAGTCAACCAGTGAGAATAATCAAAATCCTAACAATTTCAGCATTGTTAAAATTCTCCTTTAGATTTCAGATTGATCATATCAACAAGAACACAAAATGGGGCAAGAGGAATTAGAGAAGAGCTAGAGATTATATATATATATATATATTAAATTGCACGCACTGCAAACATGTACCAATAAAATTTAAAAGTAAAAAAGCTTTAATGCAAACTCTTAGCTCTGTGAACTTGTGAAGTAAAACAAAATATTACATATTTCAGACATACATAGTACAATGTAAACAGCACCATTCCAATTTTGAGGGGGAGGGGCAGACAGATAGGAATGGGACCAAAGCCATCAGTAAACCCAGCAGGGCAAATAGGAAATTCTGTACTCCATGTCCAGCACCCAGGGCAAGAGATGTCTGTGCAGAAGCTCCAAATTCCTTAAGCAGTCCACCTTTAGTGCACTGAGGGCAGCTGATATTCTTAGAGGCTTTGTCTTGGGCTGGCTTTGTCAATCCTTGCAGCTTCCTTCCCTTGTTCCATTTTGAGAGATTCTCCAAATTCAGTGGTCTCCACTGAGCTCTTTGGCGTCCACCAGCTTTCATCTCACATCTTCATGCACTGTTCTCTCAGAAGTACACTGCCAGGCCTTCCAGTTCTTCTGAAAACTTGGTAGAAACCTCCTTACCACGTAACTCTTTCATTCTGAATGCCTACAAAACCAGCACCAGGTGGATGACACCAAGGCATGCTGCAGGCTGTAGCACTATGGCTCCATTACCAAAGGGCCCTCGGGTGCTGAGGTGCTGAGCAGTGAGATGGGAATCCCAGGATACAGTGTTCCAGACAGGCATTATTTAGCATAGTGTCTTGGGGCTCATTGCTCAAAGCAGAATTTTTGAATTTTTCCCAAATCCTAGTGTCTTCAAAATTGTTGTCTTTTTGATTCTTCCCACACTCTCAGAATCTTTGTTGTTCCTGAAATAAATTTCTTGACTGCATTTTTTGATTATTTTTAAGCAACTAAGCTTTACTCTCCTCCAAGTGCACAGGCCTCAACTATACTGAAGCATCCTTTTCAACCAAACTCAACTTTTAAAATCATTCAGTTCTGTTTTCTCCTCATGGTTCTAAATCTTGAGCTAAGAGCCCACAACTATACTTATGCCTCAGGATCATCTTTAGGCTTCCTGGAACTTTCTCTGAAGAGACTAATTAGCCCACCACCTTTACTCAAATTCTCCAACAAATTTACAATCCATGAACAAAAAAGAGGACAAATTTTAAGATAGAACAAATTCTCAGAGGCCTCAAAATATTATAACTCAGGAAAGACCTGGCAGGCTGACATATGGTGAAGGAAATACCCCAGGAGCCAAGGATGACTGGGTTTCTTGCATTGATCTGGAGCCACTGAAAGTCAGCACAGGTTCTGTGACTGACATAGTGGAGAGAGCGATTCTTAGACACTGACTACTTGCCATGTGGTAAGATTGAGCGAGGCAGTTTCAGGAGATGTAGTTAGGACACCTTTGAATACTGATCCTAATTGTCTACATTTCTGCAACAAAATATATTTTATTGGTAACATGAAATGATGTGATGAATTCTTTATAGAAGCTTCACTAAATTTATCAACAGCAGGTGTTGGAATTTTAATTGCCCTCTGATTTGACTTGTTCATTTCCATGAGTCCCAACCTAAAAAACTCTGTAAACTGTCAACTTTCCCCTGAGACCCAGAACATTTGAGGGTCTTGTTCTGTGCACAGCGAAGGAGCCTAGCACCAGCCATACCGAGCCCAGGCATCTGGAGGATGTAAGTTTCACAGATTCTGCAAACTGAGGAATCAGAGAAGAGCCAGCGGTGCCAACCAGGGCCAGTGAAGAGAACACAATTCCTACCCTACCCAGCTCTGGCACAGAGGCAGAAGATTCAGTTACTAAGCACAGTGTTAAAGCTCAGGGACAAGGGAGGCCAGGTTATTAATGACTGAGTTCACCCTCAGGACCATGTCAGAATGTTCTAGCTCTCACGCTTTCTCTCTTTCTGTCTGGGAGGATCAGTGTTCTCACGTTATGAAGGAGTGTCTCTCACATTGGTGGGCATCATAATGCTCCAGGTGGTGAAGTTTAACACACAATGCCAATTCCTCCAAGGTAGACAGTGGCAGTGGCATTGTTATCTTGTCCTTAATACCTGGACAGATCCACAGGAAACAAGAAATCAGTGCTGCTTTCACGTGCTGGTGCCTCCCTGCGGAGTTCGGGAAATACAGTGCTGGAAAGTTCTGTCTTAGTAGTCTCCAAGCCTCTGTTCCATGAGAAAACAGACCTTAAAGAGCCCCCCTCCCACCCATGAATTCCTTCCTGGCCCTGCCTAAATCTCTTTTTGTCTTTAGTCCTGTATTCAGTAATGCTGCATGTGATGTGTGATGCTTTAGACAGCTGGCCCAGGAGGGGCAAATGCTAGGGCACTCTAGACAGTGCAGCCTCATTCTCAGCCTTGAAGTGAGGCCTCCTGGCCTGGTTCTTTTGGAATACTGTCCAAGATGCAATATTATTCCTTCATGAGTTTATATATTTCCTTCCTGAACGTCCTCTCCAACTCCCATGAATGAATCTCCTGTTTAGTGCTGTTTACCTTTGCTTTTGTTTTCAGAACTAAGGGCAGCCCTGGTCATCTTTGTAACTGGCTCATGCTTAGAAAAATTGTGTTTAAATTAAAGACAGAGAGGAGGCATTCACGTGTTTATACTGATTTAGAAACAAGAATTTTAATGCATCCAACATGATACTAAACTGTCTCAGGTGACTGACTTCCAAACTCTTCTTCCATCAAAATCACCTCTGCAGCTTTCTAACTCTCTTTTCATCATTCCCACTGCTAGCCAGCAAAATCAGTTTTAGTGTGCTTCAAAGATAGATGACCCCACAGACAGCCTTGTGTGGGGTACCCTGTTTTGCGGTGAGTGGTGACACATAGAAATTTCCAGAGAAATATCAGAGATACTGTGAGAAGTAAATACTTTGCTTTTGAGAATTTAAAAAGTGCTAAATTCAGTATGGATTTACCAACACCCCAGCCTTCAATTGCGAGTATCACAAGATTTAGAACTCGGTGGTACTGATTTTAAGTGGGTTACAGAATGGAGGCACATCATGGCCTGTTACAGTAAGGGATATACACACTTTTTCTTTTCTGTTTTGGTCCTCTATGAAATCATTTGCCAGTCAATGTTGGATGGGAGCTCTTCTACTGAGATACAACCTCACTGTAGTTCCCTCCCACTGAGACAAGAAGGACTCCTTCTAGGTAGCTGTTCCCAGGAATCACACCAACAATTTATACAGGACAGGGCCACATGCACTCAGCATCATGAGGTATTATCAGATGATTTATTATGAACAAGAAACTGTGTTTTGGATGATGCATGAATAATTTATCTTTCATATCTTCACCCCAATTATATGTCCAATCCTATTCCCTAACATTTGTTTATCACTGAGCTCTGTGGGAAAGAAAAAAAGAACTCTCCTTACTTAAGCCTTCACCTTACACTGTATAGATGCCTAGGCACATAGAATATTGTTGATTCACTGACAATGAAACATCAACTCAAGAACTGTTGTCACCTCTACCAGTTGTGCAGTTGGTTTTCATGAAGTAATAAATAGTATATCGCGAGAACCTGACCCTCTATCCAGGGCTGAGGTCCAGAAGGCAAGGCTCTTAGGGACTGTAATGAGTGAGAAGAATGTTGCATAACATTCAGCAAGGCATTGAGAGACCTATGGATCCACTCACCAGTCCAGGGTATGCTTAACAAGCCACATGCTCAAATTACTTGGACTTCCCGAAATTCTTAAATCTCCACCCCATATATTCTGGAACATCGAAACAAACCTTCTTTGTCCTTAGTCAAGAATGCTTTCTGTTTCAGTCAGGATTTGCAAGGAATTGATTTAATACAAACACATAATGTATAGGATTATTTTATAATATTCACCAAAAAAGCCAAATGTAAAGGAGTGCAAGAGATCTGTCCTTGTGTTAGAGAGCAAAGTACCTGGCTGAGAGACTGGATCCCACAGCAATGTCCTGCACTAGTGCAGCTGAAGACCTAGAGCCCACGGCAATGTCCTTCATAAGACTAGAGCTCACAGAAAAGTTTGTATCAAGGATCTGCACTGGAAAGGCCCAAAAGTCAGTGGTGGAAGTTCTCTCTCCAGTGCTAATGAAACATGGGCTAAAACCTCTGAAACTTCATCCAAAATAAGCTCTTGCATTAACTTGATTAAACTACATTTTGTCCAAGGACTGAAAATCTAACCCACACACACTTTTTACACAGGTGCCCTCGGTCTCACACAGCAAGGAAGAAATCACAATTGTGTCCATGAAGTCCATTTTCCCAAAGCGTGAGTTGAAAATGATAGAACTATAATTAATTCTGAGAGAAGAGAAAATGGCACTAGAAAGATAATTTCCTCTGGCTAAGAACAGCTCCTGCTTGTTTTACCTGCTGTGTCATGCACACAGGTGGGAGGAGATGAAGAATGAGGAAACAGCCTCCTTCCTCTCCTTTGCACTTCATACCTTTCAGGCAATAGCATCACCGAACCACATTCTTTTCAATATTACTTCCTCCTGGGGTCCAGGTGTACATGAGACACAGGTCACCTCACATGTTAGGTTCTGAGCATTCGTTGCTTTTTCACATTATAATGATTGATCTTTCTACCACTTCCCACTTGGTACTTCAACAGGAAAAAATCAAAGAAAATATAGAATTTCTGTTGGGATTTGTATTAAAATAAAGAAATGAAATTCTGATGAAGTGCTTTACATTTAAACTGTCCAGCAGTGAAAGATACTGTGACTAGGGTAAAGATTGTATCTCAAGTAGCTACAATTGCTCTTATTTTCCCCCAATTTTTGGCTCAGTAATGAGTTGACATTGTCAAGTACTTGGAACTCAGATTTGTTCCCTTGCACCAT